>JAAGKR010000636.1:0-176424 GCA_011419295.1 Clarias macrocephalus | reverse complement strand
CACATACACACACACACACACACACACATACACACATACACACATACATACACACACACATACACACACACATACACATACACATACACATACACACACACATACACACACACATACACATACACACACACATACACACACACATACACACACACATACACACACACATACACACACACATACACACACAATCATTGGGAATGTTGTATTGGTGTACCGTTTTGCCAGCAGGGGCTCTGGCTACTCTTAGTAGACAACACAAAGAGCTGAGTGTGTATATGTTTGTGTGCGCTGCACTGGCACTTGAGGTGTCAAGGACAGGAAAGAACAGAGCTTTCTGTTTCTTTGTGTTTCTTCAGTTCACTTGAGAATCTCTGACCTTCACACTTCCATCTTCCATCCCAAAGTAAACTCTCTCAGCCATTCCCACAAACAGGCCGGTCTCCACAACACCTATGAAAAAACAGACGAGTCAGCTCTGTCTGTACAGAGAGTGCATAAACATTCAAACATACCGTGCTTATTATTTCTTGAACTGCACTGTTTGTATCCCTTTTTGCATTTTAGTTCCTCATTCTGGTGACGATGCGAGAAAGAAAACAAGAAGCTCTGGCGGGTAGAAAACGAAGCGGATGACTATTTTCTTTCGTGGAGCCTTGAACAATATCAAGAAGTTGAAAAGTTGAATTTCTGTCTATGTGAAAACAACATAAGCAGCTGTGAGGGAGGGGAGCAATGCATGAAGCAGAGCCTGGGGCTCATGTCTTTCTTGCTCTGACTGTAGATTCACATAGAACGCATCCTTAATGATCCTGCACAGTGTGAGCCAGCAGCCGAGCCTCACGACATGACCGAGTTGAAGCTTGGTTTCTTGTGAGTGCTTCGATCAAGTACTCCTGATCGTACAGATATTTTTATTGTAGAGTGAGATAGCTCCCAGGCCTTCACACTAGGCATGATTGATCCCCTCTTCCCTGCTGGACAACTTTCACATTAGTAAAAGTATCAGAGTACACTTGCGTACTTACACTTCTTGATACAGCAGGTGGCAGCATGGGCCCGGTTGGTTTGTGAGCAAAGAGAACAAGTACTACAACCTTCACGCTATGCCAAAAATAATAGACTTAAGAATGTGTAGTTCAGAGGAGGAGATCGACACATGCCACGCACAGAGACATCAGTGGATGTAGATGGTGTTGATAATGTCACATTCTCAACCTCTGTGTTCAGGTGTAGTTAGCTTCTGATTAGAGCTGAGCCCAGGCATATCGTACCATGCCCAGGCACAATATAGAGCGTTCACATTACATAAACATACTGAACCTTGGGGCCAAGCGTACGGGTGTCTGTACCCGAGACCACAGTGTAAAAGCACCGTAAGTGTCTATTGGGGTATTGTTTTTATTATTGTTTGCATTTAAAACTTCACATTCCAGATCACATGATCTTTATTTACAGAGGGGGAATGAAATACAATAAGAGTGTCTAATAAACATGAATATGTTGGGACAAATTTCTAAATGGAAATGTTTTTAATTAATCGTGGTACAGATCATCATGATTGTACAGACTACATCATTGGATATACTACAAATAAAACAAGGTTTGGCTTGTGGTGGCTCAGTGTGTTAAGGCTCTGAGAGTTACTGATCGGAAGGTTGGCGGTTTGAGCCCCAGCTCAGCCAGGTTGCCACTGCTGGCTCCTTGAGCTAGGTCTTTAACCCTATCTGCTCCAGGGGATACATCATGGCTGACCCTGCGCTCTGGGATAGGCGAAGAAAGAATTTCACTGTGCAGTAATGTATATGTGACAAATAAAGGCTCAACTTCGGTTACGATAATATTCCATGTTACACACTCCATTTAATGCTACTACAAATAATAATTCAATGATTTGGTCACAAATACCTTTTTTTCTTTCCCAGTTAAGAAACTGGGTCAGAGCGTAGGGTCAGCCAGGATACGGCACCCCAGGAGCAGATGTATTCAAGGGCCTTGCTCAAGAACTCAAGAACTCAACAGTGGCAACTTGGTGCTGGGGCTTGAACCCCCGATCAGTAACCAAGTGACCCAACCGATTGAGCCACCTCTGCCCTTTTACACATTGACAGTGTCTTAATAGAAACAATGAATTACTGATAAAGTCACAGCTTCACTTAAAGACTTTTTGCACAGTTTTTTTTGTGCATACTGCCATGAAAAGGAACATATTTTACACACATGCAATCACATGCTGCAATCACAAGAACACAGAATCAAACAGAAGTATCATAGAAGTATGATGAAGCACCCAGTACATAGTGGGTTCAAACACGGAGGTACTGCTGAACTGACCTGGGATCATTTTGATGGCAGTGTTGACCTCCTTCCAGTTCTGAGCGTGCTCAAACTTCCAGTCGAGGATGAAGTTGCTGTTATCAGTCACCACGGGGCCCTGAAGCAGTGACACAGTACACCAAGTCAATGGTACCATACTGCATGAAATAAAATGCAACTCTTACCAGGAAATAGAATTCATTATACTACAATCTACAGTTTCCAGGCAGAATACCTGGCTGTAATGGGATAAAGAAATAAAGAGCTGCTTCTAGGTGAATGAACTGTACATTTTCATTTTCCTAACCGGAGCTAGAGGTGTACGCATTCTTCTTCTTTAAATCACACACAGTGGCCACAAATAGAATTTGGTCACTTAAGCCACACTTATTCAGCCACAAACCTATTTATTTATGTTAGAAAACATCAAGCCAAGTGGCTGTTATTTTAAGGAACAATATCACAAGTACAGTTTTATAAGCACATTTTCATTATGTTGAAAACAAAATACAACAAAACGTTATGTGGATGCACAATATTAGCCTCTTTACAGAATCAAATCTGCTATTTTATATTTATGGCATTGTTATGGTTTAGGAAGGGTTCTGGAAGGCTCAGAGTATTCTTTCAAAGATGGAATTTATATGCTTATCATCATTTTTCTATAACAAATGTGATCCCATTAAAAAAAAAAAAACGTACTAGGTATACAAGTAGTGACTACAAGTGATTTAATTAATTTACAAGATATAGAGTGTCATTCCTTATAAAGCGTTTATTTACAGATTACTAGGCTACACAGAATATATTTAATCATTATTAATATGCAGATTATTAACTAATTCTTCTTAATAAGAATAATGATAATCAAGGCTCTGTGCAGTCATGGAGATACAGGGGCTGTGACCGTGGCATGGCTGTTTCTGTATTTCCGTAACTGCTGAATCCTGGAATTTTCACACAGTAAAGTTTACTCAGAAGGGAACGATAAATAAAAGTATCAACCGAGAGACAATTCTACAGATGGAAATGGCTTGTTGATAAGAGAGGTCACTGGAGAATGTCCAGACTCTGACGGCTTGAACCCAGATAACCACACTGTACAACTGTGGTGAGCAGAAGCATCTCAGTATTCAAGACATGTTGAACCCTGAGGCTGAAGACCACATCAGGTTCCACTTCTGTCAGCCAAGAACAGAAAGCTGAGGCTGCACTGGGCACAACTTCATCTAAACTAGACAGCTGAAGACTAGAAGAAAAAAATATTGCCTGGTCTAATGGATCTCTTTCTGCTGAGGCACACAGATGCCGGGTCAGACTATGATGTCAACAGCATAAATCCATGGACCCAACCTGCTTTGTTTAATCAGTTCATGCTGGTGGAGGTGGGGAATTTTTCCTTGGCACACCTTAAGCCCTGTTAATATCCATCGATCATGGTTTGAATGCCACCGCCTATTTGAGTATAATTGCTGGTCATGTGCATCCCTTTACGGCCCCAATTGTCCTAGCTTCTAATGACAACCTTCAGTCTGATATGCACTGTGTCACAAAGCAAAACTGGTTTCATGAATATGAAAATAAATTCGGTGTTCATCACGGGATCTAAAACCAGAAGAGCACCACTGAGATGTAGAAACAGAAGATTCAGCCCCTGAGCAAGGCCCTCAACTGCTCAGATGTATAATGATAAAAAAAAAGTCACTCTGGATAAGGGTGTTTGTAAATGACAAAATTTCTTGTGAAGGAAGGTGTAAAAAAAAAAAAAAAAAAAAAAAAAAAAGGACTGATATTTACTGAATATTTCAAGCACAGTACTGTGATGAGACTCTTGAGACGTTTTAAACAAAACTGTACATCCATGAATGACGAGCCCGGACTGCAAGACCCACTGCAAGACCCCTAAACATCATGCAATGTAAACAACATGTAATCAATTTGCAGAAGAGACGCATCTGTGGGAACTGTTCACACATCATTCATGAACACCACTTGGCACATGTTACTGCCACATCCCCTGTATAGGCCTGACCACGCGCCAAGCCATTTTCACATGTTTGGGCCATTTAAAGACACATCATCATTTGAGACATGATGCAGGCAGTCTGATCATAGCTCCAGCGTACTAAGAAACCTTTCTGCCCTGGTGGTATCCAAGCACTAATAAAACACTGGGATAAGTGCATTAACATAACAGGAGATCATATAAAGTAATGAAGGTAGTTTCTTTGGTCAAAACTGTTTTCTGTTATTCTGCACAATCAAAAGTCCCAGGTTGACCTGAACAGTCCTAGAATTAAGTTAAACCTCATTCTGATTTGTGCCTAGGTGAAAGAGCATTTACTGACAGCCTCGAGCCTTTCTTGGCAACATTTCAATAAAACCTGACGCACAGCAAAGGAGAAGGTAAACATGTAAACATAGCTGAGTCCAGGAGTTCAGCGTCAAGATAAGTTTGGGTCTGACTGAAGGTCATTCTTCTGAGAAATCTCTTTCCCTCCAAATTTATGAACAAGTCTCAATTTTTATTACACCTAATCCTTTCAAAAACTTTAAAAAACTAAGGTTTGAAATAAAAACATTGAGGCTTCTACATGAAATACATGGAAATAGAGGATATTTAAAATAAATAGTTTCTGTACATGTTGCGACTGTTATTGTTCTGCACAACTCTTCTTTCTTGACAGTGCAAACAAGCACCATGTCCTTTGTGATATGAAAAGCCATTGAATCAGTAATGTATTTCTCCAGAGGCTCGTTGTATAAAACTACACTAAAATAAAAAGGTTACAGCAAATACTGCATTCGACTCAAGGTATCTTGGAATTTGTATTTCCCAAACAATAGTCAGTAAAAGCCAATGAAAATATCCCTTCAATTTCATTTCATACTGTGTTCCTGCTCAGCTTACTGCATCAGCCATGAAACCCACTAGCACTTCTTACCTTTAAATGAGGCTTACGGTATATACACGTTCTTTAAACCAACCGACCAACACAGACATAATGAGTTGTCAAAGGTAAAACATTGTCTATGCAGATGCTGTTTGAGTAGAGAAATAAACGACTTATCACAGTTACCTGGCTAACTTATTGTTAACAAAAGGCAATTTTTCTGTCCGAGGACAGAAATTAGGCAATTCCCACTTCCGTGGTTAAATCAGATTTGGTCAACAAAGTTCGAACTTGTACCTGTGAAACATCTCTGGAGTGATATTTCCACCTTTCATTGCCACACGTTCTTTCCTTTATCTTTACCTTTCCCTTCTACAACCCAAAATCCCTAAAGTAGTGTGTGAATAAACATGGACTGTGTATCCTGCAAAGGCATGGATTTACATCCAGCGTGATTCCCTGCTCATGCACAGTGTTCCCTGGATCGCCTCCAGGTCCACTGCGCCGCTGACCAGGATAAAGCGATTAACTGAGAGAAATGATATTCCTTGGACAGAAGCTTATTTTACTACCCATAATGCACTATAAATCCGGTGTACTGGCACAAATGTATAGTGAATAAGAGAGTAACGCTACACCTCACTTTAAAAAGTTTTAAACAAAGGATTAAAAAGTTACTATGCTTTTGCTATGAATCCTATGATTTAAACCCTAAACTGCTTGCTCTGATTGTAATCTGCCTCATATATAAAATGATAACGCTAAAGATTCATCAAGAACTGATTAATTACCAACAGGAGCGTTTTACCTATTAAAATTATTAACACAATGTTTGTTTTGGATGATAATACACCATAGTTTGAGTATCTTACTACGGTGTATTATCATCCAATCTTGTGTGACACAAGGAGGGTGCGTTTGCAGTTCAATCAGAATTTAGTTTTGAGCAAGCGGTCTTGCCAGACTTCTCATTTTTGGCTGAATGTGTCTTAGCTAATAAAAATGTGCCTTCGCTCTTCGTAAGAAATATTAGGCTTATTTTAGTGAAAAGAGGTGTGTGCGTAATCGTTGTGGGCGGGTTTTCAGCACTGCCTAGCAATTGTTTCCGAGTCTGTGTGCGAGCGCACAGGAGTGCGAACGCACAGGAGTGTGCAAGCTAAAATATCATTAACAAAGATGTAAGCAATAGCAAAACTGTATTATGCACAGTGATGGTTAAACTTTGCAATTAATCCACGGTTCACATGTGCGTTGAACCGTGTGGAGAGATTTGTACGGATCACGGATCAAATGTAGTCCATTACACAAATAGTCATTATTGTTTTTTATTATTCTGTTTGTTTAAAGAAAATGTACTTGGTTGTAAAATACTTTTAAATGTCAGGTCATAGTTTTCGATTTAAAGCACAGATCATGACAACAGTGGAAGATAAAAGCGGTGCTTGCCTACGTGTTCCACATCTTTGCGCGGGGACACCGTGACTATTACATCTCTACACATAAATGCTACGCCGGACAGAGACGTTTCATCTGACGTGCCATCGAGCAGATTTTTAAATCCCACGCTACATTAGGTTTGAAGGCGAGTCTGTAAACGCAACATCACACACCAAAAATAAACCAGGCTTTAATCTGCATTTGTCTGTGATCAGTGGCACAGGAGTATTATTACTATGTTATTTATTTATTTATTTTTACCTCCTCACGTTCTCGTTCATAAGGCAGTGGAATTAAGCAACTGATCTAATCTCACCGCTTTACTGACAGCCATCCTTAGCGCAGCTTCCCCACCGAAGCGCCGCGTGATGGCCCTGGACACAGGAACGTACGCCATAGGGACCACCTCCACGGGAACACCTTTCTTCCACTGCTGCCCCAGTGCCTTCGAGTCCTTCCTGTCCACACACAGTCAACACACACCACTCAGCACCACTTTGTGAAGATTAAAGTTTGCTTATTAAGTATAAACTTTAAAAGCTCCAGTTTCCCTCCAACACCAAGCAACACTCACGGTGTGACTGACTTAGTGTATTGACTAGCATTTGAAATACGGTCGCTGACAATCGACATCAATATCCTGAGAGAAAGAGACACGTTTATTTAACCTGTAGTCAGCAACGACGATGAAGTGTTTGGCACAGCCGGCTACGATTTTCTCCTGAGTCAAGCATCCTCTGTAGTTCAAAAAAGAAAGAGAGGAGAGAAGAAGAGAACGTTCTTTTGGTATTAAAACAGCTTTTGGATGGTTACATAATGTTCAAACAAATTCACAGTAATTCAAGAATGCTTGTCTTCAAGCACTAGAATTTTTAAGAAGTACAACATGTGACGCTTTATTTTCCAGCCAGGCTGATTGATTTCATTATCTAATCAAGTAATGTGGGTGTCAGGTGCAAGACTTCTGTGTATGCATGTAGGCGTGTGTGGGTGTGGATGCAGATTAATTCTTAATGTATGGTTTGTGTGCCAAAACATTGGGAATGTTTTATTTCCCAATGTTTGTTATTATAGTCACTAATAGGTTACATACACAAATAAAATGTTTATTGTTAACTTAAAGGAGACATATACAACATTTACGTTTTTTTTTTTTTGTCATTTTTAGACATTCAGGTGCATCAGGTACACACAAAAACATAACTGGGAAAAAATAAATAAATAAAAAACATTCCCTCCCTCAGCAGTATTGACGTAACCTAGCTTTCTTCAGCTCTTGGTCGAAATTTAAACCTTTAACCAGCTAAACTTTGAGGATGTCTTTGTGAATTAACCTTTTACAGCCACATGCAAAGGATAAGTTGCTAACAAAAAACTTTTCCCGCCCTCCTCTTTTAGTTTAGTCAGAAATGCAGGTGGAGAAAACTAGAAAACAGGTAGAAAATGTATGGATAAATAAATAAATAAATAAAATAAAAAGGGGACATTTTGTTTCCTACTCGTTCACCCCGTGATCTGCTTGGCTAGGAAAATGTAGCTCCACAAAAGGGGTGTTCAGGAGGTGATTCACTGAAATCTTTAAAGCTACAGACACTGAAACAGCATGTTTGGAAAAGGAGTAAAACAAAAAAAAAGGATATTAAGCTGCAGAAAGTGTGTTTCAGCTGGGATATTAACAGACACTCCTGTGACTAAACTGATAACTAGATAATATCTCCTCTTTAAGTACGTTTTCACAAGCTGAAGCAGTCTCCGTATCATTTACAAGCTGTATACACAGCTTTTAACAAGTAAGACAGATAATCTCATGCTCCTTACCCGCCTCCTTTAATCAGAGTGAGCGAATCGTCCACCTCGTCAGCTCCGTCAATTGCTACATCCAGCTAAGAGACACATAAATAAACGCTTTAGTCAGTTCATGTATTGCTATACATTTACACTGATTTGTAGCAGCAGGTTAATGCATTTTGCCCTAAAGAGGCTCAGTTTATCTGCAGTAAACGATTAACTCACATCTGGGTGTCTGTCTAAATCTGAAAGCGACAGGCCATGCTGCAGAATCAGCTGCCGAGCCTGAGGCAAAGATGAAACAGCAGATTAACCTTCATCATTATTCTGAGGTTTTACAATGCTAGTATCACATCTGGTTCTGAGCAACTCATGTGCACTCACCTGGAAGGACGTAGGAACACATACAATGTTCAACTTCTCCTGCCTTACTCTGTCAGCTACAAAAAGAAGAAAAAAATATGTGAGAAAATACACTGTTTAGCTCAAAATAAATAAATAAATAAAATTCAATAATAATAATAATAATAATAAAAAAGTTGCCATTTCAAAAGAGTCAAAATATTGGGCTGCATCAGGCAAAAAAAAAAAACTAAGGAGATTTTAAATGACTAGAATTATCAAAACCTGAAAGGATAGCACTGAATTTGCATGGTAAAAATCAACAGTAAAAAACCATAGCCACATTTAATAGTCAAAATAAGAGCATGTCCATACAAAGACAATGTGACGAGACTCACAAGATTAGAACTAACAGTTGTGCGGCCATAAGAAAACCACTAGTTAGTCAGTCTAATCAGAAAAAAAGGCTTCGAATTTGCTTGGGAGTATAAAGATTGAACTTTGGAGCATTGGAAAAAGGTCATGTGGTCTAGAGTCCAGACTGACCCTATTCCAGAGTCTGGGTAAGAAGAGAAGCACATGGAGTGATGAACCCATCATGCATAGTCCCCACTGTACAAGCCTCTGGAGGCAGTGTTATGATCTGGGGTTGCTTCAGTTGGTCAGGTTTAGCCTCAGCAACAATGCGGCAATAAAATGAAGTCCGCTGACGACTCGAATGTATTGAATGACCAGGGTATCACATCTATTGACTTTTTCTTTCCTGAAAGACAGGCATATTCCAGGACTCAAATTGTGAGAGTGGTTCAGGGAGCATGAAGAATCATTTTCACGCATGAACTGATCACCACATAGAGTGTGTGACTTTTATTGTTTGGCCAGGCAGTGTATAATTAATACTTTAGGTGCAATGCTGCTTTCGTGGTGGTCGTTTTTGTATTTTACCTATGTGGCATGTTAATAATTTAAATGGTAAGAAAAGAATTATGCTGACAAACATTAGTGACAACTCTAAAGTTGATGATAACTTTCTCAAAACAGCAATTAGTATAGCCAGGCCAAGTATTGTGTATTAACCTATATAAAGCCAATACCAAATGGTAGCATGTGTGCATCCATGTTGATTTAACATCACTCTGTAAATGAAGAAGGAAGTGGTAGTTGAGAAAACTAAGTTGAAATTAAAAACACTACAGCGTACTTACCCAGTCTGTCCACAGCATAGACTATGGTGGAGCCACTCCCCACTCCAACCACCTGGTTGTTCTGGAACACAGAGAAGCAAGAATGTGCTACTGGAATGTATGTAATTGTCAGTCTTTGACATGGTTAATATATCAGGGGAAACTTCCTCTCTCAAGCACTCATTCAGGTTTGTTGTAATGGTCTATGTGCCCTCAAAACGTGTGTGTTACATTCTGGCCCTCACTTTAACTACATTCATAATCTCTATAAGACTATACCTAGTAAATTGTTACTTCTCCCTGTCAAGCTGTATGTGAAAATAATGTGATATCCAGGTCTGATTCTGATCCACAACTCTACTTATACTTAAGCTCTCCCTGCTGTGGTTGTGGATGATTCTTCAGGGGATAACCTTACCAGAACACTGTAGCTGCTGCTGTAACCATGAAGACTATGATGCTCATCCTTACATTTTGTCAATGCACTTAGGACTTTATAATACACTAATGATTTAAAAAGTGGAAGGTAACATCTTGCTGTAAAGCTGAACTTTATGATGAATTGAATTAATTAAGTTGTCATCAACTTTCTGAATCAGAGGCGATGCTTTTTCCAAGAATTTGGACCCCTGATAATCTTTGGGGTAACAGTATTGACTTCTGGTTAGCTTCTGTTGGTAGGTTTTGCAAAAACTGAAATGCAGCACATTAAGGATGGTCCAATGTCAAGTTTATCCACCTTCATAGCATAAATTAACTAACCAGTTCATCACATGAAAGTGGTACAATTCTAACACCCATTGCAAATAATTTGCTCCTACAGGATGCTGTGTTGCCTGCGCAGATGTTAATAATTTAGGGCACACTTCTGCAGGACTTTAGAAAAACTGCTAAATATTGATACCTTAAATGCAACATAGATCATTTATCATTTATCAAAAATCCAGATTTCCAGCAGCAATAGAGACAGTAACACAAAGACAGGTTGTAGATGTTACTGCATATCGTACATACAGTCAGTAGACACAGGGAAATGTAAAAGCTGACCAAAAAGTTATTAATGCAATGCTAAGAAAAAAAGCTAAAAGACACCTAAAAAGAACATTTAAAAAGGCATATGTCAAATAATATATATATATATTTTTTTTTTTAAGGATAAATTAATAATACTAATATGTCCAGTTGTATTCCTGACAAAATAAAAATAGACAAATGTGTGTCAACAATACAACTTGCTACTTTTATAATTGTTATACATTTCGTTATTACTTGTTTAAACTATTGATTTCGATCACATAACATGTGAGAACACCACGTGCTTCTTTCTTTCTTTCTTTCTGCTGACTGGATCAGGAACACACAGGCACCTTTTCCCATCTTTACTACACACATAAAAACCGCCCCTTCTCCCGGATTGGTTAATAGCACGTGCTCGGAGACCCGCCCCTGCCCGCGATATCCAATCAGTTAAGAGAGATGCTCCAAACCTGCACATGTTCAGATGCGAACTTGACCACGTTGTTGCTAGCGGGATCTAGAGTAGTTCCCATGGATGCTAACTCTCCTAAGCAGTGCTTCGGTGAAGGTAAATAACATAAAAGGACCAGGACATAACTAACATAAAACAGTACTGAAATTTGTACTGTATCTGTACATGTCAAAGTAATAAATCAGGAACAAACACTCCTTTAGAATCAGAATTTGTTTTGGTGACAGAAGCTTCCAAAGACGCCAAACACAGCACGAAAAAAGCAGTTAACAAATGGAGTAGGATGTGTGTTTCTAATCAAATAAATGTCAGTAGTATTGCACCTATTGCTCAAGTTGTTACAGCCTGATATTACTTAAAGATCTGACTAACTCATGGTGCTGGACTTTGACCCTCCAGGACCCTGAGCTGTGAGGTAGATAAGTACAAAATACTAGAGTTAGTATTACACACAGTAACTTTACAGTGTGAAATCTGCATATCTAAGATTCTAAGATAGATAGATAGATAGATAGATCTGGCGAATCTGCTAACGCGGTTGTTAAAGATGACTCTGGTTTCAGCATGAGACCCAAGCTGGCAGAAAAAGATAAACAAACAACAACAAAAAACTACAACTCCGCAGACTGGAGTCAGGGCAGCAGTGCTTTTGGCGGTCAGAAAGCTAAGCTAGCACTCTTACCTGGATGTGGTTGTCCACAGCAGCATAAGCGGCCAGTTTCTTCGCCTCCTCAGCCATGGCGGCGCAGCTCGAACTGCGGCTCTGCGGCGCGCGCGCTACCCTGCCGAGGTGTGCGCGAGAGGAGGAGCCGGAAAACAAGAGTGTATACTGCACGCTGAGCTCAGCCCACCTTCTCCACTTCATCACCCTTCAGCAGGACACACAAACACACTCCGCTCACCCTCTGTATTACACTAGCTGAGGATAAACAAGCTTCCCTTTGCTTGTTGACGACATAAAACAAGGCGCACGCGCTGTTTTTACATGCCTGTTGATTGACACACTGTGCAGCCAATAGGATAACGCCGAGCTTCGACACACACGCATACTGTACACTCACTGAATAGCCAAAAGATTAAAACCACTGACGGGTGAGTTGAACAGTACTGATGATCCTGTTACAGTGGCATCTGTCAAGGTGTGAGGAAAAACAGTGCCGTGAAAAAGTAATTGTCCCTTTTTATTTTATTTATTAATTTTTTTGCATATTTAGCACACTTAAATGATTGAGATAATGAAACATTTTAAATGTTACACCAAGATAACCAAAGTAAATACAAAATGCAGTTTTTAAATGATGATGTAATTAGATTTACAAGGGAAAAAAAGTCAAAATTCCTGACCCTGTGTGAAAACGTAATCTCTCCTCCTGCTAAATTATGAATGAACTGTGATTTATGGAAAGCTGAGTTAAATTTCAGTTGTCACACCCAGGCCTGATTACTACCAGATCTGTTGAATCAAGACATCACTTAAGCAGAACCTGTCTGAAGAAGTGAAAGACAATAAAATATCTTTAAAAAATAAATAAAAAGCAACACGAGCTAAAGACATTCAAGAACAGATGAAAGACAATGTAATTGACATGTATCTGTCTGGAAAGGGTTACCAAGGTTTGGGGGCTCCAGCAAACCACGGTGAGAGCCATTATCCTACTAAATTTACTCCAAGCGCACAAAAACGACTCCTTCAGGAGCTCATAAAAGAACCCAGAACAACATCTAAAGAACTGCAGGCTTCACTTGCCTCAGTCAAGGTCAGTGTTCATGATTCAATGATAAGAAAGAGACTGGATGAAATTGACATCAATGAGAGCAACTGTTGACCAAAATGAACACTAAAGCCTCATCTCACATTTGCCAAAGAAATATCTTGATTATTCCTAAAACTTTTGAATATATATTCTGTGGACTGATAAGACAAAAGGTCAGAAACTGTACTTGCCATAATTAATGGAAATAACTATAAATTCTGCTGTCTACAAGAAATTACTTAAGGAGAATGCCATCAGTTTGTCACCCAAGCTCAAGCACTCTTGGGTTATACAGCAGAACAATGATCTAAAACAGATCGGCACATTCAGCACTGATTAAAAAAATAAAAAGGTTTGGAGTGAGTTAGTCAAAGTCCTTAAACAGGCTGTTCATGTTTAAAACCCCTCCAATGTGGCTAAATTAAAATAATTCTGCATAGAAGAGTTGGCGAAAATTCCTCCACAGTGATTTGAAAGACTCATAGCCAGTTATCACAAATTCTTGATTGTAGTTGTTGCTGCAAAGAGTGGCACAACCAGTTATTACTGTAAGTTTAAGGGCAAATACATTTTCACATAGGGTCTGGTAGGTTTGGGGAGATTTTTGTTCTTAAAATGAATCATCATTTAAAAAGTGTATTTTATATTTACTCAAGTTATCTTTGTGTAATATTAAAATTAATTTGATGATCTCAATTATATACTGTAAATGTGACAAATGTGTAAAAAAAAATAGGAAAGGGCAAATACCTTTTCACAGCACTGTATATTAGGCAGCAAATGAACAATCAGTTCTCAAAATTGATGAGTAAAATGAGTGACAAGGCCCAAATTGGGATAGATACACGTTTCCTTTTGTAGCAAAATCTTGGTTTTATTCTATCATTCCATTTTAGGTCACAGACAATCAAAAAAAAATGTTTTAGTGCTTATTATATTTTGTATGTTTGTGTACGTGACTAATACAATTTGAATTTGAAATCCAGCAAAGCTCATTGATGTCCTTGGGGAGGAAAGGGCAGCCGCTCTGCTCAGCTACACAGATAACAGAAAAGCTACTGTATCTCAAATTGACAAAGGGTCATCGCTGCTTAACACATAGCGTATCACAACTTCCTGGCTATGGAGCTGTGTATCTGCTGAGCAGTCAGAGATCCCATGATGTCTCTTGTCCACTGCTGACAGCACCTACAGTACAGTGGGAAATTGAGCTTCTGAACTTGACTATGGGAAAATGGAAAAGGCCTGTCTGGTTTGATTAATAATTTCTTCAGGTATGTTTACGTGCTTACCTGTGGAAGGGATGGCACCATGATGCACTATGGGAAGGGGGCTAGCTGTTGGTGTACTGCACCATGATGCACTATGGGAAGGGGGCTAGCTGTTGGTGTACTGCTTTGGGTGATGGTCCGCTGGAAAACCCTTGGGTCTTGCCATTCTTGTGGACACGCACCAAAAGGTACCTAAACCCTGTTACAACAGTATTCCTTCATGACACAGTGGGCTCTTTCAGCAGGGTCACATGCACTGTCACAGTTCGAAGTGCAGACTTGGCCTCTAAATTCCCTAGATCTCAATCTTATCAAGCATCTATGGGAAGTGCAGGATAAACAAGTCCAATCCATGGAGACACCTAGCAGTGTACAGGTCACAAATTATCTGCTCCCACTGTCTTGCTGCCAAATAACACAGCACATTTTTTGAGGGCTTGTGGAGTCCATGCCTCGACACATCAGAGCTGATTTAGTTGCATACAAACGATCTACACAATATTTAGTAGGTGGTTTTAAAGCTAGGGCTGTGTATGCTTCATAAATGACCACTAGATGGCTGCTCAGTTGTGTTCGCTGATGGTGATCCAGTGCAAACCTTCACATACCTGTGCATTCTTTTTTTATTTATTTATTTAGATGAATACCATTGAAAGTTAAACCTTTAAACATAGGTGCACTCAGCATGAAAAAGAAGGAATTTACTATTGTTTAACTGCAAGCCAATTTATCCAGTATATGAGGGTATGAATTAGCATTTTTTTTTTTTAGCTTATTTTGGCAGCACTGTCTCACCAGTCATTTCTGTTCAGGTGTGTTACATCAGTTTATTGACAACCAAAACGGACGTCCCACAAAGAGTAGCAGCGTGCAGTGATTTGTTTTTGTGGTCTGAGGGTGTACCTGGTACTGTTATTTATCAAAGACTTTGTGTGCAGTGTGTAGAAAGTGTTTTGTCACAAAGAAGTGTGTGTTAATTGGATAAAGAGGTTCAAGGAAGGTCGCACAAGTGTTAGACATTAACAAGAAGCTGGACGCCCGTGCACATCTACGGCTGATGACAAACGGCCGCACACTTCTGCACTCGCTGTCAACACTGCAAAAACTTTAGGTGTTGAGGTCTTAAAGTGACTTTCACCTGTTTGGTCCCTTGAAAGTGTCCCTACGAAGATGAGGATTAATTTCTGATGAAGAAGTGGGGTGACTTACTTCATCAGTAATGACTCACAGCTCAGCCTAAAACATTTTTTAATGAGGGAATATGAAAGCTTGTTGACACATGGACAAAGTGCATCGAAAATTAAGAGATTATGTCAAAAAATGATGTATTTCTACTCACCCACGTATAAGTCAATTAAATTCATCCTAATTTACCCCTTTATTCTGGTCAGGGTTGATGTGAATCCAGTGTCTGTCCAGGGAACACTGGTCATGATACAGTAATACACCCTGGATGGGACATTACTCTTTCACAGACACATACCCTGCATATTTATTTACACCTGGGGCAATTAGTCCCAAAGCAATCCCATTTAGACACACCGAAGTGACCATATTGCCTCGTAATAATAGAAAAACTAGTGTATCAATATAACTCTTTATTTGGCAACCAGCTTGAAATGATCTAGTTTTCAGTGTATAGCATTACCTTTCTTAAAATCACACAGTCCTTCTAATAAACATTTATCTTTTTTTTTTTTTTTTTTTTTTACATATTGCAGTTTACAAATTTAGCTTATCTGTTTGACAAAATTATCTGTTTGACAATGGATTTTTGTATGTTATATAAAAATCTACACATTATACATTCATTATTGGAAGAAGAAAAGCTTATTTTCTGAAACAATATTAAGCCAGCACAGAACATAAACTGTCAACATATCCAATCCAGTTAAGAAGATAACAAAATAAGGTTGAATACTTCAATATTACAGTCAAATACTGAGAGAGAAGTCCAATGGTATGCAGGGAGGAGGGTGTTTTTACACCAGAGGTTTTTCTTTAGGACTACAATGATACTGTCACTGTCTCAGAGGAGATAAAGAGAGAGAGTTGGGAATTGTATTTGGCAAGGATTGGTATGGGATTTTACAAAACAAACGAGCTAGTGGCTAAAACAACAACAAAACACATTTCCATATCACTCATTCATGCAGTCTTAAAGCATATGTTCTAACACTTTAGTCCTTGTTCCTGCTTTTGTGTTTTCTCACATTTGTGTGAAAACACACCACATTCCAGATCTCTCTTTGGTCATATGCCATTCCCATTCATTTTGCCTCAAGTTTCTACAATCATGTTCAAAATTTTGTACCCCCTCTTTTAATCCCATGTGTTTTTGTGTAAAAACACAATACAAATCATTTGATCATAGCGGGTCTTAATATTAGGCGAATCTTACCTCAGACGAATAACAACATATAACATTTGTCACTGTGCCATTATTTGTTTAACAAAAATTAAGGCATAAAAAAACAATGTGGGCAATTATAACTACCCCCCCCAACTTACTCGATTTAACAGGCTTAAAGTTGCAGCCAGGTGCTGTTAACCAACAGCCCTTGATAAACTGATCATCAAAATTTATGAAGATCTCTGTAAAGAGAGAGTAACTCTGTAAAGTTTTGGTAGTTTGCTGGTCTGGAGCATTTATGTGCATCAGTGCCATGAGGGAAAACATAAGCAGCGGTCTTAGAAAAGTGATTGTTGCTGCACATAAATCTGGAAAGGGTTATAAAATCATGAGAAATGTTATTGAGAAAGTGACAAGCATTCAAGACAATTGACAATCTTACCAGAAGTGGACGTTCCAGCACATTCAGTCCGAGGTCAGACCACGCAATGTCCAGAGAAATACAAAAAAAAAAAACAAGAGCTATATCTTAGACCCCTGAACCTCACTAAGCATGTTAAATGTTAAAGTCCGAAGAAGACTAAGTACAGTTTGTCTGAAAGGTTTGCTAGGAGAAACCTCTTCTGTCTAAAAAGAACATAAAAGCATGACTTATTTCACAAAACTGCATCTGAACAAATCACATGACGTCTGGAACACTGTCCTATGGACAGATGAGACCAAAGTGGAGTTGTTTGGCCTTAATCTACAGTGCCATGTTTAGGGAAAACCAAACAGCATTTCAGCAGAAACACCTCATACCCGCTGTCAAGCACAGCGAGGGAGGACTGATGATTCGGGATTGTTTTTTGCAGCCACAGGAACTGGGACCCTTGTAGTCATCGAGTTGACCATGAACTCCACTGTATACCAGAGTAATGTGAGGCCATCTGACCATCTACAGCTTGGTCAAAATTGGGTCCTACAACAGGACAATGATCTGATGCACACCAGTAAATCTACATCAAAATGGGATAGTCACAGTCCAGATCCCAAATCAATTAAAATGCTGTGGTAGGACAAGGCTGTGAATAAGTGAATTTCCAAAAACCTCCATGAACTGAAGCAATGTTGTAAAGACAACGATGTAAGACTGATAAAATCTTACAGGAAACGATTACTTCAAGTTATTGAATCATGGGTTTTTTTTTTATTTTTTTTAGTAGTAATATTGCCCACATATTTTATTTGTTCTTTTTGGCCGCATTTTTGTTAAATAAATAATTGCACAGCAAAGAAAGGTATATGTTGTTGTTTGTCTCAGGTTTGGTTTGCCTACTACTAAGACCTGCTACGGTCAAATGATTTTTATTATGTGTTTACACATGGGAGGACATAACTTTCGAACATGCCTGGACTAGTCATTTATTCATAACATTCTGTCCTTCATTTTGATTTTCGGTGCTGAATGGCGACAGCACTGTGGGGTGGAGTGCCGTCCTGGCTCTGATCTGTGTCAAAAACAAATCATATCCTATCCCTATAATATCCTCAACTGCACAGATCCATCTTCAGTTTTCTCTCTCTATCTCTCTCTCTTTCTTTAGCCCTCCCTTTTCTGTCTGTCTGTCCGTCTGTCTGTCAGTATTTGAAACATTGATTCTGAGAGATTTATTTGGGAATTTAGAATGAATATATTTAAATTGAAAATGAGTGACAAAAACAGATTACTGAATTTCTTCTAGAAAAAAATAGTCAGTGATTGAATATTTATAAGTTGTTGAGCATGGTTTGAAAACGGTTATATTGCTGTAACAAATCAAAAGAGATCATTGTAGTTTTTCTATGAAAAGCTTCATAGCTGTTCTGGTGTCCAGCATAGACAATTACGTTTTGAAAAAAGCTGTGTGTGGGTGTAATATATAAAACTAGCATTCCACTGGGAATTTCATTTTCTCTTACATGAAATTCCATCTATAATTGTAAAAAAAGGTTTTGGCGTCTTATAAAAGCCATGCTTTATTTATTTTCATATATGTATAAGTGTATGTATATATATATCTATATATATATTGTAAAGTAGGGCCAGAAGGGAGTGCGTCAGCAAGCATGCTAGTTTTTGTTTATAAGTACATGCCTATTCGCATTTCTGTGTGTGTGTGTGCGCGCACGTACAAGTTTCTGTGAATTCTGAGGACAAACAGTTGACGTTCTGTAAAATGCGAAGCTTATGGTAGCAGTTTGTTCTGCAGCCTGTTAATGGGAAATAGCTCTCGTTTTTTTCTGAACCCGTTCCCCTTTCCCTGAAGCATCAGTACTAATATTACATTCTGAACACATGTCACCATGTATCCGGGAAATATATGAACCCCAATAATAATAATCTTTGTCATAGAAATATCTAAAATATTCATATTCTATATCACTGTATTGCTATGAGACACAGTATCAAGCAGGGTGCGTGTAGTCTTTTGGTCTGTTTTTGACTTTGTCCTTATTTTATGCACCACACATTACCGATGATATGCACGACGACACATTGGAGTGCGTGTGAGCAACAGTGTGATTTCACGTCATATGCGAGCAAGACCCTTCACCTGAACAAAAGTGAAGTAATGAAGGGTTTTTCTTTTTTTTTTTTCTTTCTTGTATGTGTGAATTGTCAACATCGAAGAGGTATTGCTACAGATAGATCCACTTCACTTCACTCCACATGTTCATTGACCTTTTGTACGGTGTCAGAAACACTACAAGACGAGCTTACCGGTCGCCAGTCTCTTCCTGTCGGTATAATGTTCAACTGCCACTGTTTGTTAGGATGTGCATTTCATGGTTTGATTACTCAAGCGAGTGGTCCACGTAATGAGACAGAGGTACGTAAGAATGAACCAAAGAAAGAAGCTTTGGCATGAGAAAACAGTGAGAGAAGCAGTGACTGACTAAAGATCAAACAGACAGGAATAAAGTCAGCCTTTTAAACTTTATATTCTCTCTATCTCGCTCTCTTTTTCTGTTACAGTGCTTCACCAGAATGTCTGCTGTACAACACTAGAATCAGTCTGTTTTTCCTCCCGGAGTTTTGCATTTCAAAAATACAAGTCCCAGAGTCCTTTTTTTTTCTTTCTTTCTTTCTTTTTTTTCTTTTCTTTTTTTTTTGGGTGCCCGTTTTACATGTGCTGTGCGTCCATGATGTCCAGGTATTTGGCCTCAATGATCCTGGGCAGCAGACAGTTCCTAAGACATTTACAGTGCAGTTAGTAACAGCAACAGAAAAAGGGGTTCATTACAGGTTCTTTAGATGGATACTGGTTCAATACTTCTAAAGTAAAAAAATTACCATTATTTTCTGAGAGTATATTAGTTCACAGCTTGTGCCTGTGTGTGCATGTATGTGTGTTCACAATGAACCATTTAATGAGACAAACCTGATAGGTATGAGGATAAACATGAACAAAGGGAAGATCATTTTCATGTACGGGAGCGGGTACATTCCAAATGTACAGAGGAACAGCAGCTGCACCATCTGAAGGAAAGTGAAATAATGGATTTTCCTCTGTGGTACCTTCCTGATGTAGTGAGTTGGAGGGTATGACGTCTGAAAAGAGAAAAGCGTGAAAGAAACATATTTGTATGCTGAATAGGTAAACAATGATGTCCAGGTAAACTGTCAAAGCAATGCAGACGATCCGATCTGATTTAAAAAGCAGCAGCAGCCATGATAGGGCTCTTACTCATTTCTCTTACTGGATTACTCTTTCAGATAGCCAGTAGATGGGGCTCTTTTGCCTTCCTTTAATTTGCTACATGCACCTGATGTTTTTAAGCACATCCGTAAAATGCCTTCCATGACTTTAACTTGCCCTCTAGTTACTTGCTGTTATGAATATCAACACAAATACACTCGTGCCATAGCTCAGATTTAATTGTCCTATCTGTTAGTCACAGACTAACAGTCTCATGTAATCTCAATAGACCAGGAACATTCACCATAGTGCACGTTCCTGCATAATTCTTTTGTTACACTGAATAATTCACTGTGGCAGGAACACATATTTAGTCCGATCAAAACAAGGACCATGGTTGAACCAGTGATGTCATACTGTATGGTACTTTAATTCTGGAGTTTTTCTTTTAAAGGGACTCACTCAGATGCCAAGGAATTACCAGCAAATCTTATCAGGTGCAGCGATCAGACATATAACACTGTTATCTGTTTTTATGTAGAACTGGTGTGCAGTAGCAGCGCAAGTTAAAGCCGCTCAGAGACATTTATCAGCAGCAGGTTGTTGCTCAGTAACTATATTCACATGCTGTAGGCTCTTCCAAGGTCACATGAATGTTAATGAGAATGAACCCCAAGCATGCTAAGCTGTCACTGACAGAAAAATTACCAGCCATTTTTGAAAAAAAAAAAAAATAATAATAATAATATAAAAAATACAAACTCTCTTTGACCAAGGTTCTTGAAGCACTTCCCTTCCATTTTTATTTGCCCTCGCCTTAATTGGAAATTTTTCACATAATATTGTGCACATCTGTAAAGCTGAGCACTGCTTGGTTATCACGATTCCTTTAGCCTGAAGGAACCAGAGTTGACATTAACTTTGGACAGTGACTCAGGGTGAGCACCTTCATGAGGCATTTGTACCGCATTTGCTATTTGTGAGCAGTTTGTACTGTGATTTTGTTACACATATAATATACAGATATATTCCAGACTGCATCTAAAACTGTGCCATACATTGGGAGTGACTGATGACTAGCTGAACATTTAAAGATTAAGATGAAATAAAGGTCAAAAGAAGATAACGGTAAAACAAAGAATCATTGATGGTTGTGACCATTGATTGTAATAATTCATTCTGTTTCTCTTTCCATTAAAATTATACAGGAAATATTGATTAGCTATTTATTAAAATATGCATTCTTATCCTGATAAAACAAACAGTTTATTATTATTATTATTATTATCCACTAGATATCATAATATGGTAATAGCATGTGTTACATAGTTTAGTCACATACATACTTTATACATACCTTACATTTGTTTCTAAGACTTAGGCTTGTGTGTCGACAAATCAACCATATTAGTGATAAACCATAAACCAAATATTTACCTATGTGACTTTTGCACAGGAATATTTAGTTAAATTAAGCTATTATATAATATGAAGAAGATTTAAATCCTGGATTCTCCAAAATAGATTTTTCTATGGCTTCTGTCTGACAAACATTTCTTTTAAGAGTATGTGCTTATACTTATGCTTGCACCAGTACCAGGCACAGCATTAACAAAGTGCTGAATCTAAATCATTCCGTAGAAACTTTTGTCCATACTGACATGATAACAACACGCAGTTGCCACAGATTTGTCGGCTTTGTGCTCTATTAGATTCAGATCTTGTGAATATAGAAGCGATTTGAGTACAGTGATCTCACGATAATGTTCAAGAAACCGGTTTGAAGTAATTTAAGCTTTGTGACATGGGGCATTATGCTGCTGAACATAAAGGGAAGGACATGCCTGGCAACAATTTTCAGGTACTAAAAGACCCAAAGTGTGCCACGAAAATAATCCACTATACCACCACCATCCTGAACTGTTGATACAAGGCAGGAGCGAGCCATGCTTTCGTGTAGTTTACAACACATTCTGACCCTACCTTTCGAAAGTCACCACAGAAATCAAGACTCATCAGATCATGCCATGTTTTTCCAACTTTATATTCTCAAATTTTGGCAAGCCAATGCAAATTGTAGCCTCAGTGTCCTGGTCCTAGGTGAAAAGGTAGCATCCGGTGTGGTCTTCTGTTGCTGTAGCCCATCTGCTTCAAGGTTCGACGTGTTTCGAATTCAGAGAGGCTCTTTGGCATACTGCGGTTGTAATGAGATGTTATGTGAGTTAGTGTTGCTTTTCTATTCGCTCGAACCAGTCTGGCCGTTCTCTTCTGACCTCTGGCATCAACAAGGCATTTCCGCCCTGATAACTGTCGACTACTGGATATTTTCTCTTTTTCAGACCATTCTCTGTTAAACCCTAGAGATGGTTGTACGTGAAAATCCCAGTAGATCAGCACTTTCAGAAATACTCAAACCAGCCCATATGGCATCAACAACCATGCTATGTTCAAAGTCACAAATTACCTTTCATAGCTATTTTGATTAACTGTTTGAACTTCTTCACGATTTAATGTACAAATTCTGTGAAGTGATTGACTGATTTAGATATGTGCTTTAATGAGCAGCTGAACAGGTAGACCTAATGCAGTGGTTGGTGAGTGTAAATCAGATGGAATACTTTAAATATAATTAGTAAATAAATATATTTCATATTGATTAAAATTACAAATATAAATGCACTGGAACACAAAGCTGTATCATCTCAGTTGATATGAATTAATGCATACTGTAGATTTTGGTTATTTTTTTCTTACTACATAAAAACAATAAAAAAATCTAATTTGATTTTTTGAGTTTATCACCTGCACCTTGTTTCAGCTTATGCCATATTGCTACAAACTCAATCATGAAAATCGTATACCATGCAAAGAAAAAAAATAATTATCTGTCTAAATAGCCAACCTCTTCTACATTCTGACTTACAACATTGATTCTGTTAATCGTTTTCAATGACTTCAATGGTTTAAGTAATGAGGTAAATAAGGTACATTCTGTTTTTTCTTTTTCATTTGGGATTTTCCTGTAAATAAATTTAGAGCCTGGGTTTTAAACTCTTTGGTGTAATCCTAAAATGGGTTAATCAGACAATAAAATGGTTTAATCAGACAGAAATACAGCATGTTACTGAGAAACTGCTCAGTGACGAGTCCTTTGTCACCTCAAAGGGTGTCACATCTTCTCTAGTAATGTAATGGCTTCTGATCAAATCCGAGCCTCGTAAAGTTTCCAAGAATTAATCAACCAGTTGTCAAACCTATGTCTTGTTCATTTGCCAGAGTGAATGTGTGAATGTGTGTGTTTGATAGGTTTGCCTTGTTTATAATTGTGATGAGATCATAAAAGTAAAAGTAACATAATGAATATAACAGAATTGTTCACCATTAGGGCATGTGTATACTCTCTAAATCAATGAGAATATTATGATGTAAAGCTGATAAAGTGATAAAATCATCACACAGCTCAAAGTGTTTATTTTTTAATTTTCAGGATTTTTTTCCACACACACCAAATACCTGTTCTTTGAGTAGCAGTGCCATACGGTCGCACATCTGGTTGCCGTCGATGGACGTGAGGGCGATATAGAGGAAGAGGCCGTAGAGTACAGGTTTGGGAATCCACTGCAGTGGAACAGGCAGCAGGAATACACTCACACCAATTAGGATATTCGCCAACAACGACGTTACCCTGGTCTCCTTCACACTTACGATACTATACACAAACACACAAAAATGAAATTCAAACTTGTGATTTGGATTAAGCATAAAGCCAAGAGAAGCATGTGTGTGAGAGAAGCGTTGCTCACGTCTCATAAAGGTGTCCTCCTTCCACTCGCTCCTCCACAATGGCCAACTGCCGCACATGCAACGTGGAGTGAGGAAAAGCAGCATGCATCCAAGGCAGACCCAGCAACGACATCAAAATATTAATCAGGCCAGACAGTGTCAGGTCCCAGTGATAGGCTGTACCTTTCAGTAACCTATAGCAAGCACAAACAGAGATTTACACAAAGCACAGATATAACTACAATCATTTACTAGTGACACAAGGTATGCTTTAGCAATAAAAAGAGCACAAACATGCAAATGCAAACAGACAGACTATGCAGCTATAAACACATAAACAGCTACTATTAAATCTGACTCAATATCAATTGTGTTTATTAAAGGCATTACTTGGCATGCTATGCCCTTCAGTGACCTCAGACACAGAAAAACACACTCATGAATAAATGCACACACAAACAAAATCACATTTCAACCTTTCATAGGAAAAGCCAATCATCACATCACAATTTAAAAGTATGCATCTTATCAGACTGACAAAATTGCTTTTATTGAGTTCTTGGGTTGAAGTGTTGTTATGGACGATGTACCTGTTCTCTGGGGCATTGGTCAGGGACACCACGATGTTCTGGTCAATAAAGATGAGGAGAGCGAGAAGGAAGCCTAGTCCCATGGCACATACCACACTGACTCCTGATAGCTTTTCCAAGGCGGCTATTCGGAACAGCGAACCCTGATGATAGTTAAACACGGGCACTAAAACGCACACACACACAGACACACAGGAATCAAAATTGGTCTAGAAATCAAGTTATGATAGCATGCAATTATAAAGATAACACTATTATTAACACAATTTTTGGTCTTGGGTAGTACGTGTTATTTTCTTTTATTGCTCATGCTGCAGAAGTACAGAAAATGGATATTAATCCCATTAAACTTTGCTTTTATTTTCAGAATATAGGTAATTTGATGTACATATTTCTATGTAAAAAGTCAGATTCAACATATAATGCAAAATGGGCATGTATTTATATTAAAATTACACAAAAAAAACAGCCAGAAAATATCTAGAAAAGAGTAACTATTTAAGATTCATTATTATATTGTATATCATGTTCATAAAGCAGCCCTCAAGTATGGTCTCCCATCATAGTCTCCTTATTTTGTCCACTGTTTAAATCCAGTATATCCATGACATGGTCCTTAAGTATGCTTCCATCTTGCCCTTGAATTCATCAAAATCTGAAGAGACATCCTAAACGCCACTGGTGACCCAGGTTTTCAACAGTGTCTCACCAGACGCCACACAGTTTGCCGTGAAACACTGTGGCAAAGCTATTCCAAGTTGCTTTCTCCTTCTTATGGGGTTTTCAAGGTGCTCCTGAATCGTCTTTATCTGTGGTCCAACAAAGACTCTGGTTTTGACTCTTGCCTCAGGCAGCTTATGAAAGAATTCTTCAATGTACCTGAAAGCTGTGGACTCTTTATCTAGAGCTGTGACTATTTCATGAGGCCCACTTGTCCACTGACATTTGCAATTGCCTGGGGTCCACCAATGGCTCCCACTTGACACGGGTCCTCCCTGCAGCAAACTTGATTAACGTTGGTCATTCCTAGTAGTGCACCTTCATGTCTCTGTTGTCCCAAATATACTAGGTAGAATTAGTAAAAAGTCCCTGGACACCCATCAGGAATGCAACCATGCAAGTCCCTGGACACCCATCAGGAATGCAACAATGCAAGTCCCTGATGACCTCCAGGACGTACTCATCATACTTCAAGGCATCCAGTAACATCTTAACATTGTTGGAAGCGACTTTGAGGTAAACCAAGTGAGCCATGGGAAGAGACGAATACTCGATCTGGTTTTGCAGTAGCACAGCTTTGATGCTCCTCGATGACCGGTCAGTGAAAAGGCACCACTCGTTCAGGCTACAGGCAATTCCGAATTGCCTTGAACAGACTGACCAGACTGACTTTTGAAGATGCAAAAGATGCAAAAGCTGTGACACCTTCTATGACCTGTGACTTGCACACGTTAATTCAACAAATTGTACTACTTGAGCATAAATGTTAAAAGTTCAGCAACCGACTTGGTCAGACTAAGATCTCTGTTCAAGTTGTTGAGGTCTTTGTGGCTGTGGTAGTATGTGTATCTCTCCTCAGCTCCACTTCTAAAAGTGCATTGTAGATATACAATGTCATCCTTGCTCTCTGACTTGATGCTCACTTTTGAAGACTGCTGCTCTCTCCCTGGGCGTGGGAAGCTCAGGGCAATGGATGAAGGAAGACCTGGATACATGATAGCAGAGTCCACTATACAGAAATAGCTGTTGTGTAAGTGCTAAGTGGGTCCCAGCAAATGTTTGGGATAGGGTTCTTAATAGTTCTCTTTTCCCCTCTGTACCATGCTGCAAAAGAATAAAGAAAATTCTTTGAAAAAAATGTTCAAAGAATGAAGAACATGTTCTCTTATGTGTAAGAGATTCTCAAAACATTTTTCTATATACTTGCTCTTTCAACTGTATTTTTACATTTTATACATTTAAGGACCTGAAAAAATCAGAAAAAAGATCAGAAAAAATTCTGCCGGTATGTCTGTATATCTGTTCAGTTGATTTTGTCACAGCATCACGCAAAACTGGCTCTACAGAATTTAATGAAACTTTGCTAGTCCTTCGGTATTTGCCTGAAGTTAAATCTGTGCCATAAATTAAATCAAAATGTTGACTGGAAGGGATGTTATAAGCAGTTTTGTGCCAGATTACCTCACAAGCGCGTGACACAGCATGGCTTGCTCCGAAAAAGGTATGTAACTTTTGAAAACTGAATCTTGAAAAATGTATGGACAGATTAATGTATGTTAATGCTTCCTGTATGTTTATTCTACCAGTTAGTCTCATGTGTTCTGAAACCATGGTGATAATTAAAGCAGTAGTGTGACGTGCCACTATGAGATAAAACACGGGTTGTTTAAGCAAGTATCCACAGTGAGGTCGTGTCAAATACCCGACCTGAGAGTGTTAGGCGCTCAAATCAATATGTTCAGAAAAAAGTGATGTTATGCCATGTGCTGGATGTAATAATCTACTTTAAGCAGTGTATTTGGCTGATGACGAAAGAAGTACAACTTGGTGTAAACAAGGCTTAAGATACTCAACCTTACAAAATTTTTAATTCTTATTAATATAAAATAATTATAATAAGTTGTATTAATAAGGCACAGTGTTCTGCTGTACAGAAAGACAGGCAGACATGTATGTGGACCTCAACCTGAAACAGTAATATCACTGATTACATTAAAGCTGATTAACTTATTTTTAGCTTAAACCTTTTAACTATATCTAAAAACTTTTTACCCATCAATGACCGGTACTAACACTAGAATATATATGTATCTATGTGTGTGTGTGTGTGTTTTCATAATAAATTGTACAAAATACCTTCCGCTTTTCTTTTTCAGTGCTTGCAGGTGAAATGAGGAGACCTCAGTTAGTCTTGATTCCTGGTAGCCATGCCTTGTAAGCCTCATACATCATTACATGTGTTCACTTAGATATAGTAGCTGGAAATAAACTAAATTAGTGGGCTTAAGGTCCCTGTATTTATATCACTGGAATATTATAGAACGTTCTAGAAATCTGAAAATGTTCATAAAAAGATTTATATATAATGTTCTGAAAAATGGCAGATTTTGAAATGTACCTGTTATTTTCTACTCATATGAATGAGCAGAAGCAACCTCACCCATTTTTAAAACGAAAATAAATACTTAAATCTCAAAATACCTTTTGTTCACAAAAGCAAAGTTTGAGGTAAATAATAGCAATTTCTTGTTCTCTTGTTCAAACAATTACGATATAACACTTCCTACTACCCAAGAACAAAAAAAAATACATTTGCTGCATAGTGTAATTAATGTGTGTGCTTTTCTCACTCACAGCCAATGTCGCTGAAGATGTAAGAGCCAACGTAGGAGAAAATGAGCACAGAGATGGGCAGAGCGCAGTCTGACAAAATCTCCCTCATTTTTGCATGCAGGAAAGGACTGCACACAAAGATTGTGTCAAAGCATACACTATCTCATTTTATGTCCCATGGTATGTGAGTGTTTGATCCTTACCTTCTCTTAAACTGGTAGAGTGTGTACCCAACCCACAAGGTCCCAAGCATAAGAAGGAGACAGAGCAGTGGCCGTGCTCGTGTGCACAAAATGAAGGTTTCTGGGAGTGACAATGACCCTGGGCCCGTGAGGTTCGTCTCCCCTACAGTCACCCCTGCATTTGTCCGTTGCAGCATCTCTATGCTGCCGTTGGCCAGTGTAGGAGGAAGGTAATACTTATGGAAAACTGTAAGGCATTGTTAAACATGCATTAAGTGATAAACCTCACAGTTTTAAGAGTCAATGATAGTCAAGTACACAGAAACACAAGTACAAAAACAATGTATTAAGCACATTTTACATCTAAGACTGCAAATGACTTACTCTTGACAGTGCCTTTGACAGCATCTGCTACAAAAGCGACTGAAATGAACATAGCTATCACCTCCTCTATCGACCTGTAGGCATAAATAAAAAACAATATATCCGTCATCTAGAAGTGTGAAAGTGAGGGAGAATGTCGGGGGGCTGTATGTGTGTGTGTATATCTATGCAAGTCTGACCTCTTGAAGAGTTTAACGAGTAGACTGAGGTTAAAAACCCCTCCAATGATGAGGAACAGGCTGTTCCACAGACCGATGCAGGCATAGAACGCGCTGAAGTCCAGCTCATAATCATCACAGATCCCTCTGATTACTGTATATACACAACATGCATCAAACATCTTATTAAATGCATGATTAATAATTTCTTCAGTATCTGTTCAGTTTATGTGTGCATGTGTTTGCTATGAAGCCCTTCTATACACAGCATTATGATGAAGTAAAATAACGGTAGGTAAAAATAATTTATAAACAATTATACAGAATGGCTCTAGGTTAGTTATTGTGTGTTGTTGCGCCTGCACTCCGTGTACATCAGTGGTAAAGTGTAGTCAGTATGTGGACCCAAAAATAGCATTATACACTTAAAACAGTCTATCACGAAACTGAATTATCTGAATAAGTGAACCAGAAATATGGAAATCAAATAGGGCTGGGCGATGCGGCAAAACACCAAAAAAAAAAAAAAAAAAAAAAAAGGTACAGCTACAAATATTTTTCACATCATTAAATATACGGTAGAAGAAAAAGGTTTAATTAAATCACTTTGTTTTTATTATCAGGCGTACAAGGATGGAGAGGTACTCATCTTAAATAAAAATAAATAAGAATGTTAAATTAAATGAAGAAAGCAGGTAAAGTAGTAGATTGACGTAAGATGAATAAGATATATTATTCGAAATATAACCTTTTTCAACTCAGTAAAGTAACTGAGTTTATTTACTTTGTTACTGTACTTAAGTACATATCTCATGTATCTGTAATTTACTTGAGGAGCTTTATTAGAGGATACCTTTTACTTTTACTCCACTACATACTGCAGCAAATATCTGTACTACTACTTAACTACAGTACATTTCTGCAAGGCATTGTGCTATATAACTGAAGTGGTGTGTAGTACTTGAAGTGGTAATTTAGGGAATTTAGGGCATAATGCAACAGGTGAAAGTGAAAGTGGAGCTGGTTTCATACAGCGATGAAAACAGCACGTTCACAATCGGGAAGCAGAATGAGAGAGAGATTTTTTTCCAATAATACAGGCCCTGCCCATTTGATACTTGTGTAAATTTGAAGGTGAGTACTTTTACTGTAAAAAAGTAAACGTTTTTTAACTTCTACTTTTATTTGAGTAATATTTGCCCTAGGGAATTTATACTTTTACTCAAATACTGGAGTTGTATATTTTGTCCACCTCTGGTTATAAGTGCACTAAAAATGCACACTGCTGAACTCTTCATTTTCAGGGGAAAGAAGGCGGGCTTTGAAGGAGCCTGTAAAACCATGACAGCCCTAGTTGCGACATTATGACATCATCAATCCTCAAATGCGTCTTTCGAAGGATGCGGTCCCCGAATTACAACACACTAGTGGCCTCCTAATGCATTGCTTTTAATCAGCCATCCAACTATTTTATCATCATAGCAGTATATATCATTATCCTTCTATCGCCCAGGCCTAAAATAAACTGTTTTAAATAAACAACCAGGAAAACCACAACAGGGGACCTGTGTTTTCAAATTCTTCTTTACACCAATGAACAGATCAACCACACCACCTTAATGTAGACAAGGGTGAACACAAAGAAATGCACCAGCATGAACTTCACCACATGATGCAAACCACTGCTAACCCAAACAGGATAATGATAACCCAGTAAGGGTAATGCTTGCTAAGCCTGTATAGAAAGAAAAAAAATGTGCAGGAGGAAAAGGGGGGTGACATCTGAACTGCTTATTGTTTCATTTTATTGAAATGCAAAGTATTCGTTTAACCAAAAATGTTCTGTTTGAGATGTATGTGTTTGTGTATCTTTGTGCAACATTTAAGACGGCATCACAACAATCTCTCCTTTTATTTCCAAGAACAGAAAACATCTTCAAGCATTCTTCCATGAAGAGTCAGACCATTCTCTTAAGTATGTCCATTAAGTTCATCAACATAAACCCACAAGCAAGACTCCCTGATTGGGAGAGACGAAACCACAAATCTTGCCCAAACAAACTGCAACCATACTTGAGAGTTAGCCTCCTGGTTTAAGGGTGAGAAACCCTTTGTACAGCATGCTGAGGTTAACAGAGCTCTAATTCTACACACAGTCTCATCCCTCACTCAGCCAGTGAAGTAAACAACTCTCGCCAAAGTGAAATGAGTGCGGGCATCTGAGTCTGTGTGGGAGAGGGGCACTGTGCACCCCTTCGGTTTGTGTGTTCGTGTACATCAGGGAGCAATATCAATCCTGACGACGATAATGGCGATGTGTGTGTTCTGCGTTTGAGTGTATATGTGTGTGTGGAATAACCATACCGCTGATGAAGATGGCGATAGGTGCAGTAGTTAGTGGAATGACCAGAGGAGAGCCAGCAAACAGTGAGTAGATGATTCCACCTATACTCTGCCCAATGATCGTCCTTTGAACATCTAACACACACAGATAAAACTCAGTTATCTATTAAAGAAAGAAAATTCCTAAATAAACAAAAGCCAAATATAATTACATATAAAGTTAAATATTCAAATTTAAATACTAAAAAGAAAATAAAAGATATATATCTTTTAAATATGTGTATTAGAAAATATGTGCGCCATTGAAAAAGGGCAAGAAGTAGAAAAGCACAGAACAGTCTACACAGTGTAACATGTGACAATGTTTCCTATTATTGAGCCTAAAAACCAAAATAAAGTTTGACACAATTTGGTAAACCAGAGGGATTTTAAATTCTTGAATCCGACTTGCAAGAAGGTGTTTATTTTGTGTATCTCTACAACAGCACGACTCTGACTGTAGTGATGATTATAATCCAAATTCAAGGTTTATATTGATGCACTTGTTCTAATGTGTTACTGTTTCTATAGTAACAACATGTTCACAGACACCTGTATGCCAAATGCCTCACATAATTTTAAACGATTTATAATAAACAGATCATAACCACGTTGTTAATTAAGAAAAACACAGAATCGTTGTTATTTTTTGTTTTTTTGTTTATTATACAAACTATAAACTGCCTAAATATATCATTAGTAGGATTTTGCTGTTGTCATCGTTACATGCAGGACAATTCCATGGAAAGGTCAACCGTACCATGGGGAAAAAAGTATAATGAACATAATTCATAGGGATCTAGCCAAACCATAATGATTACACTAAAAATACTACACCTGTTTATAATAACTGAACCTTTACTTTACAGTAAACTGTAAAGTCATCAGAGCATGAGCATCATAAAGCACAAAGAGGCATTAAAAAAAACTAGATATAAATAGAGAGGAACGGACCAAAATTTTGTCGCCAGTAGTTATTACTTTGTTAATTTAGTGGGGTTTTTTTTTCACAAGAACTAAAGTATTTAAAATGTTTCAGGATAAAATTCACTATTTATGTTATTTATATAGTTTGTAGAGGACTGATTTAGACATGCTACATCTGTAATGTCAAAATGTCTTCTATAACGCAAGTTTATCCGAAACTTATACCAAAAATGTCAAAAATTACAAACATTTTCAAATCTACGCTTTTTGTGTTTATTTAAGTCTCTTTCATGGTACAAGTATAATGCTACTGTATCTGCATTAAATGTGTCTTTAAACTTCAGAGCTCATAGAAAACATGTACTTTCATAAAAGTTTATCTGTATAATGTAATATCCATGATTCTGATAAAAAAAAGTTTTATATTTTCTGAACGTACATAACTAAATGAATTTTGCTCATTTTGTTTATGAATTTGTTTGCAAATTAATTCAGTGAAAATAAGCTTGTCCATGCTTTGTGGCTTTATAGTTACAAATAAGAGTCCAAATGCCACGTCTGTGACGCTGAAACCACCTTATAATTATATGGTTTGTTATAAAGCTTTTGATAGCTACCACAGTTCTGGATTATGTATGAGTGCATGTGTGTGCGATTCTTCATGCTTGTCTTCACCTATTTCTCCTCTTGTGCTTTCGTCATTGAGCGAACCAAATGCAATGGCAGGAAGCAGAACGGCAATGTAGAGGAAAATGGACGTCGTCATATATTTCACTAGTGCTTTATTGGTTCCCACTATTCCTGAAACACAACCCACAGACATGTATAAATGTAACATTTCTTATGCACAATATTCGAAATTATAGGGACAGTAGTGTATGTGCCTGTTTTGGGGTATTTTACCATCGGTAAAGTCCGATATATAGAAGGGCAAGCGGCGACACAGATCCTCGTAGATGCCTCTGCCCACTCTGAAAAAATCTCTACACTACAGCGGGTAAAGACAGAGGGAGACAGCACAATTATACACACACACTCTGAGCAGAACACTAATAAAGACATAAAGCAAAAAAAAACATACTCAAAAGGGGAAAGCACAAATAAAGCACGCAAGCATGTAAATCAAGACACACAAGACTCTTGCAGAATCACAAGCAAAATCTAAACAAAACTGCCCCCGTCCTAACAGAACACTGCAGACGGGAAAAAAATACTTAGTTAAAGCAAGCAAAGGCGCAAAGGCACACAGACACACACACACTCACAAATCATTCAATAAATAAAGAAATAAATAAACAGACAAACTCTCGACCACACACACGTACACATGTACACAAATACGAATCCACAGTCACACACTCAGACAGGCACACGAACACAGGCAGCTAGGCTTTCACACAGTCGCGGACAGAAGCGCAGTTGAATCTCACTCACACAGAGCCCCCTGCACAGCAGAGAGAGAGACACAAGGTGAGCAGAGACTGCAGACTGGAGAGAGAGACAGCCCAGCGTTAGAAATACCCCACTACAATGTCACCACAAGGTTAAAGCAAAACAACAGTATTAGCAGAATCTCTACAATGCAGTGACGACTAACAGCTACCGAACACCTGCTGAGAAAGAGACAGGAATAGATGTTGATCAACGACACATTGGACGTCATCAAACATCTCAATAGCGTCGCAGGGACAACCGCACTGCCAGATTGACAAGAAACCTAAAATTCTGTAATCATTTAAAATGTAATATTTTATATATTAGTGGTATATGGTTGATTCTTTAATTAACAGGTGAGTGGCCTGTATCAAACCATCTTTGGAGATGAATCTGCCTCAGTTTGGTGTGTGTGTGTGTGTGTGTGTGTGTGTGTGTGTGTGTGTGTGTGTGTGTGTATCTGTATCTGTATCTGTGTGTGTTTTTATCCAAAAAGACAGAGAGAGACAGAGCATGAAAAGAGAATGATCTTTCTCATAGCTGTTTCTTTTCTTCGTGGTGAATAGCCTTTGGTACACATACACATTCACCGATACACACACATACACACACACACACGCACACACGCACACACAAAATAATGATCCTCCACCTGGTTACCATTCTTCAGATGTGTGATAGAGTGAAAAAATAAAACAAAACAAGAGCTATTTGGCCCTCTTTTCGCTTCCTTATGGAGGGGGCTTTTACAAGCGGGAAACCTCAGCCATGGTGGTCTGCATGGATGTGTATGCAATTGTCTGTGTGTGCGAGCATGTGTGTTTGTATGTGTGTGTGCAAAATAAGCATCAAACAAGATAAGTTCTCATAAGCTGATCCAGGCTCTGCAGTATACAATAACAAGGCCGCCACTCAAAGAGTCAAGCGTCAGCAGCAGTGAAAGTGAGAGGGGAAGAGCACGATGAGAGGAAACTGGGATGTAAACAAAAGCCGAAAATGCATGTATGCATGCACTATGAATGAAAATTATCTGACCAATTATCTGGTCAAACCAAACATGTCCAAACCACAGCTACACATACATATACACACCGTTATCTAAACATACCTTGAGTGGTTTGTGGCTGTGTGGGTCAGTCTCTTCCTCCTCAACAGTGGTAGTTTTTCTCTTGGCAGCAGTCAGGTGGTACCTCTGTATAACGAGTGCCTCTTTAAACTCCTCTGGAGTCTTACTCTCCAGCAGCTTCTGCCTGAATGAGATGTCTGAGAACATGCTCGCAAACGTCCGCCCGAGCTCCATTGCTGTTTTAGTGCTTTTCTGATGGAGAGGAGGGGAGGAGAGGTGAGAAGACATGAGAGGAAAGCGAACAAAATCGGAAAAAAGTGGAGAGGAGAAGAGAAGAGGTTTCAGGAGAAAAGAAAAGAGTGGAGAGAAGATGAGATGAGAGGAGACACAAGGAGAGGAGACAGGAGAAGAGAAACAATGAGAGATGAGTAGATGCAAGAAGAGGAGACAAGAGGAGAGGAGATGAGAGGATTAGACATCAGTATGTAATAGACAGGACAGCTACAGCTGTTATGGCATTACATATTAAAACCCTTTATATTGACTTTAATATTTTTCTTATGCTCAGGTATAATTATTGCTTACATGCACTTTAACTAAATTACTGTATCTCAGCACTACTTAAATGATTACTTTTTGACAGTGTTTTAATATTTCCTGTAATTTAACCTTTCTATCTGAGTACCTAATCCTTCCGTTTCCTGTGACCACATAAACAGTAGAAACGGGCAATCTAATTCTTCTGGATTACATCTAAGCGTAAGACCATTTATTTCTGAAGTTACATAATGTTTGTTTTGCTTCAGTTTAATATACACAATGTGCAGAGAGATAAATCGGTAAAAGCAAGCAATCCTGCTTTTAGTGAAATGAGTAACTGAGCACACAAACATGCATCTGTGTGTGTGTGTGTGTGTGTGTGTGTGTGTGTGTGTGTGTGTGCGTGTGTGTTGGAGAAAGAGAGTGGCATCTGCTGTGCAGAGCAGCAAACAACAGGAGAGAGAGAGAGAGAGAGAGATAGAGACAGAGGCTAAGGTGATTACAGTACACTCTAAACACAAACACCCAGATTTATGGTTCAAATATAGTCCCTGAGAACAGCAGGGCTCCTGGAATGCTTCAGGGGATAGAGCTCTAGAAGGTCAGAGTAGTCAGCATATAGTATGTGTGTGTGTGTGGGGGGGGGAGATGCGTATATATTTATTTATATATTACCATCTTAAGAGGTGCAAGTATAAGAATGACGTAGCGGACCTCGGCGCAGTTCTCCCCCCAGTTCTGAGGCCGGTCCAACCGAGAGATGCACACATGCCGCCTTTGTAAGTGCTTCACATTGCAGCTGTGAAAAATCATATAATGTTAGCGAGTACGCTAGTTTTACAGTGCCTTGCAAAAGTATTAATACCCCTTGATCTTTTCCACATTTCCACATTGTAACCACAAAACATTACGTATTTTTTTTTGGGATTTTATGTGATAGACCAACACAAAGTGGCACGTAATTGTAAAGCGGAAGGAAAATTATAAATGTTTTTTTTATTTTTTTATTTTACAAACAAAATATCTGAAGAAATGTTGCATGCATTTGTTTTCAGGTCCCCTGAGTCAATACTTTGTAGAACCACATTTCGCTACAATTACAGCTGCAAGTCTTCTGGGGTATGTCTCTACCAGCTTTGCACATCTAGAGAGTGAAATTTTTCACTCATTCTTCTTTGCAAAATAGCTCAAGCTCAGTGAAATTGGATGGAGAGAGTCTGTGAACAGCAATTTTCAAGTCTTACCACAGATGCTCAATTGGACACATGAATACTCTAACATATGAATATGCTTTGATCTAGCTCTGGCTGTATGTGTAGGGCCGTTGTCCTGCTGGAATGTGAACTGGCTCCATCCATATTCACATCAACTCTGACCTGCTTCCCTGTCTCTGCTGAAGAAAAGCATCCCCACAATATGATACCGCCACCACCTTGCATAGTGTTAGTTCTCCACCACACATAGTGTTTTGCATTTTGGTCTCAATCTGACCAGAGCACCTTCTTCCATATGTTTGCTGTGTTCCCCACATGGCACAAACTGCAAATTGGACTTCTCAAGACCTTCTTTAACAATAGCCTTCTTCTTGCCACTATTCCATAAAGGCCGGATTTGTTGAATGCATGACTACAGGTTTTCCTGTGGACAGACTCTGCCACCTGAGCTGTGGATCTATGCCCAGAGTTACCATGGGCCTTGTCAGCTTCTTTGATTAATGCCCTCCTTGCCCAGCCTGTCAGTTTAGGTGGATGACCATGTCTCAGTAGGTTTACGGTTGTGCCACACTCTTTCCATTTTTGGATGATGATTTTTTTTTATAACTTCTCCACAACTTTATCCCTGACCTGTCTGGTGTGTTCCTGCTCACAGAACAGCTGTATTTATAATGAGATTAAATTACACACAGGTGTACTCTATTTATTAATTAGGTGACTTCTGAAAGCAATTGGTTCCACTAGGTTTTAGTTAGGGTTATCAGAGTAAAGACGGGTGAATACAAATGCACACCACACTTTTCAGATTTTTATTTGTAAAATATTTTGAAAACCATTGATCATTTTCCTTCCATTTTACGATTATGTGCCACTTTGTGTTGGTCTATCACATAAAATCCCAATAAAAGATATAGTGACGTTTGTGGCTATAATGTGACAAAATGTGGAAAAGTTCAAGGGTTAAGAATACTTTCGCAAGGCACTGTTCTGTATTTTTCTACACAAACAACAATATTTCATTTTATATACCGGAAAAACAAGCTAGTAAATGTGATCTGGAAAAAAATATTTGAAATGTAATATAATCACCTATTGGCTTTAAAGTCTTAAGTATAATATGTGTGTGAGTATTCTTAATGTTCTAGTGTCATTTTATTAATATGTATGTTTAATATATAAGTAAGTGTTTAAACATTTGTCAATATACAATTCTGTCCGGTCAGAATTGTTGTTAGTCTTTAAAGAGCCTTGACTTAAGGTGTTTTTATTTTTAATGTTGTATTTAATGTTATTAAATTTTTTTATTTTATTTGGTGGTGGTGGGAGGGGGATTATTCCCCAAATTTCTCACTAATTTACTCATAGCCAATTTATACTCATATCTGTTATTACACTCTACCATCAAGGCAACAACTGCCAACTATCACATGCTTCCTCTGAGACATGTGACAGCAGTCAACTGCATGTTTCTGAACAGCTGCTCACTCAATGATGGGGTCGGTGTAACGCACTTAGAGGAAATAGCTATCTGCCCCTAGCGCTTGCGTGAGCTCACATGATTGGTCAGTGTCACTAAGATTGATGTGAGAGTTCTGCATATCCCTGCCTCCAGAGAGAGCGTTGCCAATTTGCTCTCTAGACTCCGGGCTATGAATGGATGTAGCATCACCCCGGAATCGAACTTGCGATCTTCAGATGATAAGGTGAACACATTTTCATTACACCACTTGGTGTAATAGAAAGCCTAAGGCTTTTAATTTTTAATGTAATATAATTATTATCTATCCATCTATTATCTATCTATTATGCTTATCTTGTGTTGGGTTACAGGGGCCTGAAGCCTACCTAACTCAGTGAAGTCAGGGCACAAGGAGAGGTGCACTATGAAAGGGATGCCTACCCACCACAGGCAATTTCAAATCACCTATCATGTCTTTGGACTGTGAGAGAAACCCGAAGTATCCAGGGGAATCCCAGCAAGTGCTGAGAGTACAGGCAAATTACAGACCTTCAGAATGGTGGAAGGAGAAAAGCAAAGTAGAAGGTTTGAGGCAACAGTGCTAACCGCCATATAACGCCTATTATTATTATTATTATTATTATTATTATTATTATTACTATTAATAACTCATATTCTATCTAGATATTATATTCTATATCTCGTCTACTATGAGAAACATACATCACATTCAGGCATTTTCTGTTTCTGAAAAACAAGCTCACTTGTGCACAGACTTATGCAAAAGGTGTAGATCTATTATTTTAAGATCAGGATCTTCTACTACCGTTTTATTTTAGTCATGCACACCTAACAACATCATTGAAAACACATAACACGTTTCTGATTTGTTTTAAGACACAGGTCCGAGTTGCATCAGACGCTGTGCTAACCAGCATTTTCAGTTCAGTTTGATGTTTGATGCTCACAGGCTGTGTTTGACCCACGGGCCCGTGAGTACGAGATGTGCTACAGTAATAGCTGTGGTACAGTAATCTAGTAATACTAGCACATCATTACAAAAATATGCACATTTCAGTACAAAAGTGCTGAGAAGCATCTGGTGAACTCACAGGATGCAGAGCCAAGACTGCTGGTACTGGATGCCGGTGGCGGTAGCTGTCACACACTGCAGCGTTTCAGACAACAGATGCACTGTATGGTGGGGAAAGGTTCGGGTTAAAGAAGGAGAGGGGTCTGAACTTGGACGGGGAACTGGGGCAAAGGCTTTAGGAACATACACGTGGTCAGATAAGGCAAAGGTTTTCAGAAAAGTACAGAAACTTGTTTAATTCAAATAGAATTTAGGTATAGACCTTCTGCCCCAGCCTCCCCAGAACAGCTAAATAATGAAATAAAAACACACTGAAATAAAGATGACATGCTGTAACAAAAATATTGAACACAGTTTAATTTTTTTTATCACAGTAAACTCGATGAAAAGGTCAACACAGACCACTGAATGAAAGAAGAAGCAGATTGAGAGCAGCAAGACATTAGAGGCCAGTGCACAACACTGCAGCCAAAGTGAGTGACAATGAAGACCTTTCCAAAGACAACAGCAAATGTTTAATTCAAATTAATCAATTTGCATGTGTGGGTGTGTGCTCTATCCTCTCTTATGAAGGTATGCACTGTCTAGCATACTAAGCAAGAAGGCAATGAGAGCATGTGTGCATGAGTGACTGTGTATATGCATGCCTTTGTGTGTGTGTCTGTGTGTGTGTCCTCTGGCAGAGGTGACAGGTGTGTGCTGTTCAGAATGGCCGACAGGAATTGCATGCTTGCGTGTGTATGTTGGTGTGTGTGCGCGTGTGTGAGGGTGTGCGTGTGTATGCGTGTGCATGTGTTTTGTGTAGTGGGCGGGATGGATTTTTCTGGCACACAGTCACACTGTCTCATCAATAAGACATCACACACTCACATCCAAGACTGATGGGTATCACCATGACAACACACTCAGTACCATCGAGAAAGAGGAAAAGAGGGCGAAAGAAAAGAAAAAGTGCAGGAGAAAGTAATAAAGGTAGAATTACTGGCATGGGCAAGGACAAAAGATGAGAAGGGTGAGGATGGCATTGGTATATTGTAAGGTACAGCTGGATATTTATTATTTACAAATTAGTCTACAGAGAGCATTCTGATAATGTGCTGGTTCATACTGCCAACTAAAGCGCACAGATAAAGATATACCAAACATAACACACAGACTCATACCTGTGCATCTCAAAAACTTTTACATTGTAGAAAGGTTTTTCTTAATTTAATGAAAAAAAGTGAAACCCTCATACGTTATAGGTCCATTAAGCATAAAATAAAATACATCAAGTCTTTTTTTTTTGTTGTTTTCATTTCAATGATTACGGCTTACAGCTCATGGAAATCAAAAAATCCAAAATATTAGAAAGAATTGAAAAATGTTACTATGTAACAATATGTAACAATACTTCTGAAAATTATGTTAGTTTATGCATTGAATACTGGGTCGGGGCTCCTTTAGCATGAATTACTCCATCAATGCAGAATGGCATGAAGACTATCAGTCTCGCAGCCTTCAGCTCGTCTTTATTGCTGGGTCGGGTTAGGGTGTTTCTCATCTTCCTCTTGGCAATACCTCATAGAGTCTCTATGGGGTTCAGGCCAGGTGTTTACCACAGTGCTTACACTACAGTATCTCACGTGGCTTTGTTAGGTACAGGCTATAACATGGTGTTTACACAACATCCAAATTACTTAATGTTTACAGAATGTATTGCGAATGTTAAGCGACTCATGCTATGGTAACTGAACTGCCAGTAAAAGAGTCTAAACAACCTTTTTTCCTGGTTTCACCATTCTCCAGAATTCAATTTAACGCATTTAGTTCACTCCTGTCAGATGCTATTTTGCACGCCTCTCAGTTTCGCTTCACTGATCATGTGATAGAAGGAGTTAGACTTTTTCAGCACATGCTGTGGATTGCCATGTAAAGAAGCTGTTTTATGTTGTGGTCTTGCCTAAACGTGACAGATTAAAACTGCGAATAGAAGGATTTGTAGCGGTTTTCAAATTAAATATTTTGCTATAGACAACCTTATGTGGCAGAGAAAAAATTATTTGCAAAAAAATGACAAAAATGCTATTGTATGGTGCGTTGCAGTCAAACTGTACATTTATATTCTTAGTTTGTTTTATTTATGTTATATCACTTTACATTTAACTGATTTCTTGATTCAACACGGCTGTCAGTAATCATGCAAATAAAAATTAACTCAGCTTTTCAAATAATGTCATTCATGACATAGTAAAACATCACTTTTTCACAAAGGGGCAGGTATTTTGGTTTGGACAGCCTTTTTCCCTTAATAAATTATGTCATCATTAAAATGTCATCTTTTCTATCTATCTATCTATCTATCTATCTATCTATCTATCTATCTATCTATCTATCTATCTATCCATCCATCCATCCATCCATCCATCCACCCATATGGGGCACATAGTATAGCAGCCCGCATAATAACCTGTATGTAAATGTGAGTGTGTGTTTGGAGACACCATGGATGTTTTCTCTGGCTCAGTGTAAACACTTTCAAAATTCAATTTGCAAAAGCTGATACTTTCGGCAAACAAATTAGCATTAACTAATCAGCATGTTTCAGTTGTTCAGTTAAATCTGTCAGTCAACTCCAACAGAAAGATGGACACAGAGTGTAATAAGCAGATGGAGTGAGGGATATGTAACACTGACGATGGAGGCAGGTCACATCTGTTCACATGCCCTTACCCTTATCATAGAAAAGGAAATTGGGAGACCTGTCTGCATGAGGAAATCGGAGACACAGACACACTCAGAGTTCAAAGTTCACACAGGAGAGAAAAGGGTTAAGCAGAGGAAAAAAATGTGATACAACGAAACTCCCTTGTCACAGATCCATATATGCTGACACTCATATATATATATACACACACACACACACACACACACACACACATACACTCATTTTGTATTTGAGACTGGACCGCCAGACAGACGCTGAGGTCTGTGCCACCCCAACCCTGATATATATATATATATTTTTTTTTTTTCATAACTCGTCACTGCACTTGTGTCTCGGTTGAATGAGGTGTGATGGAGCTCACAAATTTAACTTCAGTCTCGTCTCACTGTGATTTCATCTACTGCTGCCTGATAACACTGTGCATTTGGGATGTGCGTTTTTTGTGTGCGCACATGAGTGCGGTGGAAACACTTTTCACACATAACACGTAACATGTAGTTAAAAGCCTCACAATTAGCTTCCATTCATCGCTTCGCCACAGAATAGCATCAGACATTATCATATTCATGATGTTCACATTCCACAACCCAATCACACTTCAGCTCATTTGCATGCGCTCAGGCCCATGTCATTAATAAGATTCTCTCGCACATGTGAGCTTTGTATCCTAGCAACAAGGGAGAGGAGAAATGGATCATCCATGTGGTTCTGAAACAAGTTAAACAACCAATCGTTGTCTGTTTTAACACCTTAATATTTATTTCTCTATGGCTTATGAGGATTGTCTTCACTTCAATATCATAAAGGTCTTCTTCAGCTATTTACAATAAAGAGAGGATAGAATCCTAGAAACTGTTTGTACCAAAAAGATCAGAGGAGGATGTATACACACAGCGTGAGGGACTGGAGCAGCTACATTTACATATTACACACCACTTGATAAACTGTACTCTAGTTTTGAGAAATTTAGGAACGATTAGGCGAATGAATGAGCATTCCCCTAAAGAGATTCACACACACACACACCATTAACTTACTGCAACTAATTAATACTGTGCCTTTTCCTAACCATAACCTTTACATAAATTAAGCACTTAACACTTAACAAATTAATAGCTTAAGTTTCTTTAAAACCATTCACATGTCAACACAAGGTCATAACTGCTACAGATTCCTATCATTATTGGGACATTTGGTCCTCATTAGGAGATATAAATATGACCACAGAGACACACACACAAACACACCCTATCCATACTCTCTCTCTCTCTTTCTCTCACACACACACACACAACAGTCAGAACCGTCTGTCTTCTAGTGGTACAAATTTCTGCAAAAAGCACTCTCAGTCTAATTGTTTCTTTCCTCACTATTCATTGAAGAAGAAAACAAACAACAATATAAAAAAACATAGCACAAAACATTTGTTGATTAATTGATAAGAGAAAACTCTAAAAATTGTTGAACTGACTATAAAACAACAATGATGAGTTACGCACACTCTTGGCTTTTTCTACGCTCACTAAAAAGGTCTTATCACATAATATTGAGCAAAATATGTCGGAATAACAAAATGGTACAGTAGTAAATAAGTCATTAAGCACTGCGTTCATCCATCTATACTTCTAGAAACCTCTGAAGTCCAACAATCATCATTGTATTGTTATTCCTATTTGTACAACCATTTTATGACCACTAGTCAACATTCACACACACTACAGGCAATTAGGAAAAGTCAATTAGCCTATTCTGCATGGTTTTGAACTGTGGGAGGACACCAAGCAAGAACATGCAAAGTCTATGCACACAGACTAAGGAATCGAACCCAGGACCTACTGTAGAAGTGCAAGGTGGCAGTGCTAACCACTAAGCCACCAAACACAGAGTTGTGTGTAACAAATTGTGCCTAAGGCATCAAAAGTCATTTAAGCTTTGAAAACAAGCAGGTTAATTAGCCTTCTCCTTTGAGCATGTGCAGATCACGAGTGGGAATTAAAACTGGGCAGTAATCAACATTAGTACCATTACTATTTATTACACTTAAAACCGCTTCAACCTGGTTATTCAGTCTTTAACATAACACTCGGTTATACCTGGACAGATTTCTGGAGAAACGGCTTTGCAGTAATAGTGTAATCCCACGGTTAGTTTTGAATCGGGTCTCATCATCGAAGTGAACGCAGGCCAGGGATAACTGGAGCTCATGTCCTAGCATGTAGGCTGGTGTCCTCTGAGAGGCTATGACAGCTACACTGAGTGGTGATGTGTAAATGCGTAGACACCAGTGAGCTATTATCACCTGACTGCTCTGTCACGATTTCTTCAGAGTCAGGCCTGACCTCTGACCCTTCCCTAACACATTCCAGATTGAGGTTTGTGGCAAAAGGATCGGTGACTTTATTTGCTGTCAGCATGATGCTACCCATCCTCAGACTCTATTCCCTATTAATTTTCCTCTTTTTCTATATTTCCACCTTTCTTTTGTGCTACTCCTCTTTCATATGTTAACTTGTGCTTATTGAAAAACTACAAAAATGGGGGTGCGGCCGGTCACAAAAAAGAAAGCGAATGAATGATAGCTGTCAAGAGGGCTGTGCCTGGCGTCGTCAGTGTGTCAATCAAGTCAGGTTTAATGCCCTGGTGAGCTAACCTTTATTAATGCATTTTTCTAAACTCACAAACACACACTTTGTTCACCCGCCCCGCCCTTACCGTTGACCTCCTGTGAACCGGCGTCGGTGAAGAGCGAGCTCATGATCTCTTCAAAGTTGCAGCCGGGCTCGGCCGTGTGCGGGTCCTGCGAGATGTGCCGGAGCATCGTCTTCAGCACGTCGTCCAGCGACGCCTCGTCCTCGTGCAGCAGAATGCTCGCCCTCTCCAGAAAGCCGTCCAGATCCCTGTGAGCCCTCACTTCCTCCTCAAAGTTCATCAGCTTTACATACTAGGTAACACAAACATTCATGTACACAGACATGAAGACACAGATAACAACAGAGAATATAATTACAAGACCAACATTAACATACTGTATATATGCTGTATATATGAGAACAAGGGTTATTGTGTAGGACTACTTCTGTCAAAAGTTTCAGTCAAAGTTTTCCACTTTCTTAGACTGTGAACTTTGTTTTGTTGAGGATTTTCCGAAATTGGGATTATTAATTCATACATTTATATTATACGTTTTCTATCATCATGGTTAACTCATTTCGCACACACATAGAATATATCGGAATTTAGTCCTGTTTCATATTAACTTATACACTGACACTTCTACGAATGTTAGATGTGAACCGCAGTCCGTTTATGTTTGTGGAAATTCGTAACTCCAATGTCTGTAAATCGGGGACTACCTGTATACACACACACACACACACACACACACACACACACACAATGTATAATAAAATGTATATACTATAAAAAGCTCTTACTCTACGTGATGTGTTGAGCAGAACACAGCCATGGACATCGGAATCTAGTAATACAAAGAGCACATAACAGTGAGAATGACTGCAGCAATTGAGAATTTGAACACAGCAGTAAATGCATGCTCAGGCACACAGAGCACGTGCTTGCCAGTGTGTGCATATGTCTCCGTATAGACGCTCATATACACTTTATTTGTCATTGATTGCTTGTTTGTTCTATATAGTGCACAGGTTCATCTCGAGTGCAATCTTACTACGATAGGATGGCTCCGGACATATTGTATGTGATTGTATATGAGATTACAGCGCACAGACCTTTTATCGCAAAGAAATCTTTCACGTTCGCATGCTCACTGAGCAGGAAGATCTGTCTACCGAGAGACATTCAGCCCGGATTAGCATTGCTCGCCGCTAACTCTTCTGCCTCCGCTTTCAGATTAGAGAGCCTCTGCAGTGGGTTTAGGATTAAAAAGGCAACTTTGAGAATAAAAGGCCTGGTTTAAAATCAGAACTTTGTATCAGAAAGATTTTAATGAGCAGTAAATCTGCATTTAAAGTAATATGGTTATGCAACCAGTTTTAATCTCTTATCGCTTCTTTCGCATTTTAAAATGCGATTTAGATACATGAATTTCCCCAGTATTAGGACAAACTGTAAATATCTGTTTGTTCAGACATTTCTAGTTCACAACCTGCTTATCTTGCTTGTCTAGTCAAGGTTTGACAAAAGGGGAAAGACAAACTGTAGAATAATCTAATATCCTTGATATTAGATTATTGAACATATATGACTGATTAACCCCATTCTCTTGTCAGTGTATACAGATATGATCCTGTCAGACAGATATGATCACACCAAGATATACAACTTATACACTGTCCAAAAAAACAAACAAACAAACAAACAAAAAAACATTTAAAAAACTCACAAAAAAACTCATACACACACAAACACGCTTTGGCGCAGGTTGGCTTCAGTGTGTCAGATAAGTGGGGCGGATTTTTAATCCAGATAATTGCTGACGGATATGTTCCTGGTCAGACAGAGCGTCAGGCTGGATGAGACAAACGTGAGAACAATCCCTGTTTTCGCTGATATTAGTGTATCTAATGTCATGCAAGACTCGCTGGAGCAGAAAAATTAGTATTTAATTGAAACAGAGTAAATTTATTTGAACGGGGGGCCGGACTTACAGCTGCACTCCCTGCCTGCTCATAAAGTATGAAAAGGGATCTCTTTTATTGAGTTTAAGTTGAAAAAAAGAAATATTAATTTAACATGCTAAAATGTATATACGTTATAAATTTACACTGAGGATACCGATAGAACACCTCTGGATGAATTAGAGCTGAGGCTGCGAGCTAGGCCTCACGAACACGCTTCTGGAAGAATGGTCAAAAATTGTAATGCACGGGCCTCCGAGTGGCGCAGTGGTAAAGTGCTCGCCCTATCATTCGGAGATCACTAGTTCGATTCCCAGGTGATGCTGTAACCTCTCGCAGCCGGAGGTCTAGAGAGAGCTGATTGGCCGAGCTCTCTCAGAGGGGAGGGATGAGAGGTACTTAGTGCTCCCACGTTAATCACGGCTCTACAGCCAATCAGGGGCTTCTGTGAGCTCACGCAAGCGGAAGGAGTGCATAGCACTGTCCTCCGAGTGTGTTACGACGCTCCCAACGGTGCGTGAGCGAGCAGTTCGAAAATATGCGGTCGGCTGGCATCACATGGTTTGGAGGAAACACGCGATAGTCTTCGGCCCTCCCGGCTGAGTGGTAGTAGTAGCCTTAATGGGAGCCCCCTAGTGACGGGGAGGAATTGGACACGACTAAATTAGGGAGAAAATTGGGGAAAAAAAAAAAAAAAAAAAAAAATTAATGCACACACTCCTAAACCTTGTGGAAAGCCTTCTCAAAAGAGTTGAAGCCGTTTTAGATGCAAAGGGGGCGGGGTCAACATCATATTAAACCCTGTGGATTAAGAATTGGATGTTACTCAAGTTCATATGCATGTGAAGGCAGGTGAGCGAATACTTTAGGCAATATAGTGTACATCACTTCTCCTGACTATGTTTGCTCCCACTCATCAGAAGCATTGTTTGTTTAAAAAAATAAAAAATGAAGGAAGTCATGAAGCACTGTTAGTTTACAAATAATCAATTCACTATCACTGATTAGTAAATAAACTAAAACATACCTATTCATAGCCATAAAGAAGTCTCTCTTCTTTTTATCATTTCTGGTTTTCCAATTCCTGTCTAGTTTCTTTTCCTTAATATCGCTGGCTGGAGTTATGGCAGCTGACCTGTCATGATGTGTGGGTTTAAGGGTGTCACCACCTAATCGCAATGCACCTGAGAATGTTGCCTTGGCAACAACTGACCTGCTAACCTGAGCAGCACTGAAGCTAATCAACAGCTCTGGGTCTGGCTCGATCAGACTCAGACTCACACATGCTTATTTTCACACACACACACTGACCTGTCCCTCCTTGGTGTGTCTGGTTGCCGTAGAGATGAATGTCATCTCCTGATGGGATGGGAGAGTCTTGACCCTCCTCCCGATCCTCGCTCCCTTCCTCCTGCTCGTCTCGCTCCCTCTGCTCTGAGGACATGTACACACGCACAGACCACATGCACTCCATTACACAGAGAACACATATCCAATAATACACTCATAATATTGCCCAAATTGAAGACAACAGATTAGAACTGGCAATAATGATGATCGGATTTGATTTTTAAAATAAACTACACTGGAAATAAAATTTTATTCTCCTAATTAGAAACAGTGTAACATGTTCCTGTTATTTTGCTATTGATATATTGTTGTACATATCTTATTGTAAGAGTTCTGTATTCTGAGACAATATATACACTGTATACGGCGATGACCTGGCAAAACAAAACTGGTTATGATTTCAAGTAACAAACCCTGTGTACTGAATCAAAGAAATGCTGATATCTTTGTAGAATTGTTTATGAGTTGTCACAATACCAAAATATTTGTTTCCATACCGATACTAACATGATTTTCATACATTTTGATATGGTCTCTCTCTCTCTCTCTCTCTCTAGAGCCAGAGGCACTAAACTTCTGCAGTTAGCAAAAATAATGGTGCTAATAGTCTAATATAGTGGAAATAATACATAATACATAATAATAATTTGTTGAACCATATTTCTGTTGTTTTTTTGCACTTAATTTTAAACAGTAAAATAGCTTGCTGTTGTTGCTAAGACTACTCCTGGGTTTTATGAGGCACAATACTGGTATTATGTAATCATTCATTTAAAAATCGTTACCATTAATAACCATTAATAAAACACATATGCTCTAAAAGTAAATAAATCCTGTATCAATACTGTATCCTAACACTGCAATGTATTAGATATACTGCACAGTAGACAAGTTAAATGTTCGTAGAATTTGCACAACTGCCCAGGTCATAGACTTTTTAGACACTCCCTTACTAGCTCCATTAGCATAAGCCGATTATGGTCAGTATTTCTGAGTGACTACATTCAGCAGGCTTTAACGTGAGAGACTCTAACAATATATTCATTTGTACTTGCTGCTTTGTCCACATTAGAATAAATAATACACATTTTGTTCTTTTTTCTAAGAAAAGTAGAAGTTTAAAGTTTGACTACTGATCAGAAAGTCATAGGTTTAAACCCAAGCACAACACACTGCCAGGCCCCTGAGAACTGCTCAAATGTCGCGAGGGCCTGGAGCCTATGTTCAGGGCACAAGGTTCAGCGGGCAGATTTAGGGCATGAGGTGCAAAAGGGTGAAAATCCATAGCTGGCACACACAATACGAGAAGGAAACTAGAGTAGCCCGAGGAAATCCACCAAGCACCGGGAGAACATGCAAACTCCACACACAGACAGACAAACACGGGGCAGGAATCGAACCCATGACCCTGAAGTTGTGAGGCCACAGTGCTAACCACTACTCTGTGACGTCCTGCTCAAATATATAATGAGATAAAGATAATAGATTTGGACAGGTGGACTGCAATGTATCATAAATATAAAGAGCAGAGGGAGTCTCAAATGAGCAGAAAATGTTCTAATATAAAAGCAACTCCAACACACCTTAAAACACCTTTGCACAGCAGGGCTGCTGTGTTTAGGTGCTTGTTTTTATTTTTACCAGAATACCTGCTTATTTTACTTCGGGCTGTCTCTTTGCTGCTGCCATCTCTTCAAGTCTAGTCTCTGAACAAAGTAAAAAGTCCTCCACTTTCTCTACGGTTACTTGTGATTCATATAAAGCTTCCCGCTGCTCATATTACACATTCAGTCTTTTTTTTCCCCTTTACATCAAACAACATCGCTGCCGTTAGCATTGAAGGGACAGATTTCTATTAGCCATATCAACGTTTTTACAGTAAAAGTATAAATTATTTCAAGATGCTGGTATAGTACCATTTCTGGAATTCAAGTGCTGTGGTACTTATTTGGTACTGATATACTGTGCATACCCATGATCCCTGATTTCATCATGGTTACACCAAATTATAACACTTCCATTTAAATGTCGCAGCAGAAATCAAGACATCAGACCAGCCAACGTTTTTTTTACAATCTTCTACTGTTCAATTTTTGTGAGCCCATGCAAATTGTAGCCTCAGGTTACTGTTCTTAGCTGACAGGAGTGTCATCCGGTGTGGCCTTCTGCTGCTGTACCCCATCTGCTTCAAGGTTCGACGTGTTTTGCATTCAGAGACACTCTTCAGCATACCTCGGTTGCAACAAGACATTACTTGAGCTTGCACTTTATATCATCTCGAACCAGTCTGTCCATTCTCCTCTGACCTCGGGTTGCATTCTCACCCAGAGACACTGGATATTCTCTCTTTTCAGTCCATTTTCTCTGTAAAACCTAAACAAGGTTGTGGATGAAAATCCCAGTAGATCAGAAAATTCAGAAATACTCAGTCAAGCCCATCTGGCACCAACAACCATGCCACGTTCAAAGTCTGCTGCTAATTGGCTGCTACAGTATGTGATTGGCTGATTAGGTATTTTAAAAAACAGGTGTATCTAATGAAATGATCTGTTAGTGTATATATTAATGAGTTTATCAGTCAAATATCTGATGATAATAATAATATAATGTAATATAGAAAGCATCAGAGCAACATGTTACCCATTTTCATAAAATTGCACTGACATTGATTTAAGCTAAAACTGCCTTTATAAAACTCGGTGGTACGGAACAGTGAGCATTAACAGGTGGGTCAGTGGCCTCCATGTGCACAAAAAGAAAATCTTCACATTAGAAGAAATACTAATAACACTGTTTTCTGCTTGCTCTTTCTGCTCTGCACTGCAATCTTTTCTACATTTCCTACAGTGAATTAATCCTGGAAACAGCAGCAAAATTAACAAGAAATGCAAAATCAGAAAAACTTGTGACGAACTGTGATTATAAAGATATGTTAGCAGTGAAGCAAATTAGTGAGGCACAATTAATTAAATAAAAATCGAAATTCACAATAGGGACCATGCAGATTTTTAACCGCAAAAGACTGCAATTTATTACATATAATATATGCATAGTTGGGAATTTACTTTATGGAGTTTGTCAATATTTGTATTTATTATTATTTGTTATTAGTATTTGTTTATTTTTGCTAATTAACTTTTGAGGTGATAAACAAATATGTATTAGCAATCATTCTATTAATTAAATAATATGTGCTTTTATATGCTGTTAGCCAAGATAAATACATTTTATTTCAGTGCGTCAAAATAATCGCAATGTGAATTTTTAATATATTTTTTATTTTTTTAATCAAATCATGCAGCAATAAATCTAATGAAACACTCAGTCACAACTTGGTATTCCCATGATGTGAACCCAGGGTTACTGAAATCTCTCTCTATTCTAACATGGCTGGTCTCTGTGCTGTGGCTCTGACTGTGGATATCAGCCTCATATCTGTCCATTCATTTATTCGTCTATTCGATAAACCATTTGCTCTATTATTCTCGATGGAAAGCTGGAGAGAAGTGGTGGGAGTGTTAATCCTTATCCATGAAAAGTGACTGTGCTTTGCTCATAGAGGGGTTTTTCCCTCCACACTGGCAATTGCTCTCTTTCTGTATTACTCTTTTTTTCCATTTCAAGGTTTCAAAAACTCTCTGAATGATCCTATTCAAAGATTTATCTTATTCATGAACAAATTACAAGTTCTAGAGAAATGTCTCTTCAGAATATTAATTAAAAGGTATGATCAAATCAATCAGATGATGCAAATATGACTTTGAGATCTAATTTGCATGTGTACGAATGGACTTGAGTATTTAACTTGCATATGAAAATAAAACAGATTCAGTAAAGGAAATAGATTTTTAAGCAACAATCTTCCCATCCATACAGCAAATGGAGATGGATGTAGGTACAACTCTGACCTGTTTTTGAGGGTGAATTATAGCAATATATATATATGTAAACACACATATATATATAAAAAATTTATATATATATATAAAACAGTATTAAAAATAAAAATAAAAAAGCATATCACGAATGCAACAGTGTTTCTTAAAACCAGTCTAAGAAAAAAAATGAAGGATTATTTCATCTGAGCTATAAATGCAGTTTTCAATAATACTGGATAGAAATGTTTACATTTATATCCCAGTGTAACTGAATCCTCGAATCTGATGGTACAGAACATTACAATTTCTGTAATTGCACAGCTCTGACAATACTGACAACAGTACCAATAATCCCAATAGAGCCAACTGAAATTTCAATCACAGGTTTATATTAATGTCCTTGTTCTAATATGTTAGTGTTTCTATACTAATAACACACCTACTGTAGCAGGAACAATAATACTGGATGACTGTTGTAATGTTGTGGTAACAAGGTTGTGATGAATTGAGGACATGCTGCTTTTGAAAGCTAAAAATGAAAATGACCCAAACACCCAAATATATGACCCAAACCTAACATTACAAATACAACCTCTAAATAAGAAAAAATTTAACCTTCATTTGGAGCATTTATGCTTATGAACATCCACGCAAAAAGTAAGACCACATCCACAGTCCCTTAAGGTTCTGATAGAGTTTCAATCTGAGATTGGAACGGATGCAGCTTCCCACATGTGTATCTCATGTCACACATCTCTTAGTGTCATAATGTTGTTGTTGAGCCTCTGAGTGGCGCAGTGGTAAAGTGCTCGCCCTATCATTCGGAGATCACTAGTTCGATTCCCAGGTGATGCTGTAAGCAGCCGGAGGTCTAGAGAGAGCTGATTGGCCGAGCTCTCTCAGAGGGGAGGGATGAGAGGTACTTAGTGCTCCCACGTTAATCACGACTCTACAGCCAATCAGGGGCGTCTGTGAGCTCACGCAAGCGGAAGGAGTGGATAGCGCTGTCCTCCGAGTGTGTTACACCGCCCCCAATGGTGCATGAGCGAGCAGTTCGAAAAGATGCGAAAAGATGTCTTCAGCCCTCCCGGCTGAGTGGTAGTAGTAGCCTTAATGTGGGAGCCCCCTAGTGACAGGGAGGAATTGGACACGACTAAATTAGGGAGAAAAATCGGAGAAAAGAATTCCATAATGTTATTGTTGTTGGTCTTTCGGCTACTCCCGGCAAGGTGTCGCCACAGCGGACCATCCAAATCCATTTCATAACAAGCTTGGCACAGGTTGCATGGCAGACGAGAAACCTACAACTGAGTCACCAGTGTCATAATGCCTCTGTTTAATTTTCTTTCAGAAATACTACTCTCATGTGCACTTTAGCTTTCGAATTACTCTACTGTAATATGCTAGTTGCAAAGCATCCAAGCTGCATCCCATCCACTTCCATTCACAGTATAAATCCTATAAGTTAAACATGGTTTGTTTTTTACCCTTTTGGATGCACTTTGTGGCTCTCACATGAGAGACATACTGTAGTTTTGTCCAGTAATATGTGTATATTTGTAGTTTTACCTGGACTGCCTCATGGTTGGATAGCTTGTATGATCTCAGTTTGCAAATGTCAATTAGAAAAGAGGTCCTCTGTGCAGTGTTCTAGATTAACCTTAATAGATATAAAATGCCTAAATGTCGAGACAAATCTTTGATTGACGTGGATCAGCCGCTTGTACAGAAATTGCATCAAATACTGTTGGTTAAATTAATTTTAATTAAGCTGGAACATGTTTTAACACAAAACTCTAAAATGTCTTGATAAACATGGAAAAATGCAAATTGTAATTACAAAGTAAATTCCTTTGAAAGTGTGCTATTATGCATACAGTAATTCACTCATAACTCAGTCACATGGCCATCTACTTTGGGTATATGCAAAAAAAAAAAAACACCATTCTTTATTTTTACATATTAATTTTTTTTGCTTTCCTTTTTTATTTCCTGTTGTTTATATTCATCCTTTATTCGTAGCGTTCACGGTGTTCATGAGATAAAAGGTGGCAAGACCCTCGTACAGCCTGGGGCTCTGCTCCACCCACGAGTCAACATCTAATATTTTTTCTGAGTGAAGCAGCAGCGGCTATTGTTTATTTAAGTTGAATGTTTTCTGAATTTATTAAAGCTCAGATCGGTTGGTTCTTCAAACACAGTTACAGAAACAATGTGCTTAAAAAATAAGTAAAAGAAGAATGCATTCTGGAGACCCCTAAGACTTATATACTACCTTTAAAAGTTAAAACTTTAAAAAAGGAGTATAATCTGTGAGCTTTAAACAAAACATGCTCTTAAGTTAAATTATAACCTTGGACAAAAATACCTGATAAAAAAGGAGACAATGACAATCATATTTAGCTACATTTACATAGCTAGCACAGCATGCACTGTATCTCAGGCTGCTGATCGGTCAGTATGGTTTTGCGATTATGGTTATATCACTGATCGTCTAGCGTGCCTTTGAAAGCGTGTTTTTGCATTTAAATGTGAACCATGTTTTTTGTTGAGATTGAAGGAGATTTTTTTAAAATACCCGTTTACGTGTGGATTAAGCCTTAGACAGAAGGTCACTGCAAATCAATTCAAAGTTATCCTGACTGATCAGCTTAATCCTATGATGAAACACTGAGTGGTTTCACTCAGTCCTGATTCTCTCCCTCTTTTCTCCCTATCGCTCCCCTCTCATTGTTTTACCTAAGGGATGTCTGAAGCCTCGTCCATTGACATACATCGGCAGGACCTCTATTTATGCAGTTGTTTTTTTATTTAATCGGCCATTGACCAGTGCTGTGTTGCCGGCACAGATCCCGCTTGGGGGTTGATCGTTCTAGGTTGATCGAGACAAATTGATGCTGTATTGGCCACAAAAGGAGGCCCTACACCATAATAATGAATTATTGTGGTCTAAAACCAGGCGTTTCAGTTTCATTGTCCAATCTCTGAATTATACTAATGTTTACACTAAGACTTAAAAATGTCTGTTAATAATCTAGATGAAATTCTATTCAGATTTCTTGATAACACCTTCTGGCTTATGGTTTGTTTCTGTTTCACTCAATTTCCAAATGTGCTACCCCTGAATGCCCCTTCGAAGAAGTGTATTTTTCTAGCCAATCAGAATGCAGGGAACACAGGGTTTCATTTACCTGTATTTTTAACCAACAAAATAAGGAGAAAAATATATGTAAGACTTAAATAATGATGACATTCTCAATACTTTCTGATATAAATGTTAAGAAACAACTGAGAGCTGAAGAAGCCTAATTTAATCTAGCTCTTAAACATGGCATCAAGAGAATACAGTAGCAGAACTGGGCTGAACTTGTCAAAGTTGAGTAGAGGTCAGCGAGCATTGATCCAGGGAAGGGTTTCTTGGTATACGAGGTCACAACAGAGGGAAAACCTGATTTGCTTGTTTAAGCTCCAGCCAATACAAAAATGGAGAGAAAAAAAAACAGCTGGGAATGTTTTTAATGGGTTTTATTTTTGTGTGTGTTAATGCAGACTGGAGACCCATCAGAATGTCCAAAAAAAGAGTAAAAAGGTGATTTTGCAGAATAGGTTGCCTTTGCCTTTAAAGGTTGCCTCCTACTCAATCAAACCCACACACCACACTGACCAATCCTGACTGATGATGTCTAACACCACTGTGCCACTTCACAAGGTGCAACAGAGGCTTATGTATGTGTTGCCATTAAATGCAGTAAATATTCATAAGCAATGGCAAAGGACAGAATTATAATGCAGTCAGAATCCTTCGTCTATCACATATGTATGCGAGCACACACACACACACACACACACACACACACACAAAATAAAAAAAACACACTCACCCATTTCCTGATAAAAGTATCCATTCTTGGCCATGACCGAGGAAGGAGCCTCTGTAATACAAAAATATGCACAAACATAATCACACACAAGAAACTGTATGTCTCCCTTGTTTTACATTAAGTTTAGATGTTAAAAGTTATAGTCAAAAACTTTGTTTATCATTTTTTTGTAGTTTTTTTTTCAATCCGAATAGATGATCTGTGACATAATCCATTTCTACTTGTTTTGTTGAGAAACAGTTCTACAATGTTATTGTGCAAGCAGGAGTCAGTGTCGCTGTGATTCAGTACAACAGCAGGATTTTGAACGTCCTTTTGCTTTTATACTGTATAACAGTTTATAAGCAAGAACTGAATATGGAATAGCAATGACAATGTGGTCACAATATGGTCAAATTCTGCATGTCCACAGGCTATTGTACGTTCACACTGCAGGACAACTGTTTTGATTATTTCCTTTTCTCTTCTTTCTTTTTTAACTGTGTGAACAGCACAAATCACATGGAATATGATCTTTTCGATTCTGATTTGCACCACTTTCGTATGTGGTCCTAAAATAAAAGTCACCTTTTTGTCTATATGTAACCAGTCTGAATGGTCAAATCAGAATCCTGGGACTTTTTACATCAATTCATGCTGACATTTGCTATAATTTTAGGCTACGAAAAATGCAGGATAACAGTGAAGAGGGATTTCACAGGTGGGCCACTGAGGTAACAGAACTCAGACGTTTGGGAGATGTTCCTGTACAAGCAAAATTAGAAGCCGCATTTTGAAGATGCTCCGTGTTTGAAAAGGTCTCAAAAGAAATGGCTGAACGTGGATGTAGGAGAACTTGGCTACAGTGCCAAAGCATTGCAAAAAGTTTAAAAGCAAAAATCCACTGTCAGATAGAGGTCAATGAAAACATTTTTTTCTTTTTTGATCAAGGTTTTTTTTTTCTTTTTTCAAACTATACAGAAAGAACATAAAAAATACAGCAAAAGAGAACACAAAACCAAACTCCCCCCCCCCCCAAACACCAGACAAAAATATAAGGATACTGTACCAATCAGATGCCCATAAAAAATTATAATAGCAAAGTAATCTTCCCCACAGCCTTTCTTTACAATACCATATTACCTGCGTTCATACCCTCAACAAAAGTTGAGAAAAGTTGCCAAATATCATAAACAATGAAAACACAGTTTGAACAGCCTAACAAAACAATCAGACTCAATCAGTAAAGTGGATATGGGCCAATTCTACTTGTAGGTGCATGTAGCCATAGATTCTGGATTGAGTGATGTGTGTTGCCATGGCAACGCACAGACAGGCTGACAGTCTGTATTAGCTGTAGTTACTGTAGTTTTTTGTCATTTAATAATAATTAAATTACAAAAAAAAAAAAATAATGAATTGTTTGTTGTTTGTTTCCAAACTCATCAAAAGCCCCATTGTATTTGAGCCTAATACAGTTTGAGGTATGGCTTCCACTTCCTGCTGAATGGCAAAATAGAAATTTACATCACTGCGTGTGGCCATCAAACCCCCGGGCCCCCCCCCACACACACACACTAACATACCCACCTTGTTATATGCACCTGAAGCTGAGCTGTAAAAATCAACCATGCTCTCTCTCTCTCTCACACACACACACACCAGTGCGTTGTAATGTACATACACAGGCAGACAAACACCACACACATTTCCACACCTGTGCCCTACATTCATTTGGTGCTGCTTAAGGGGATATTTATGAGGTGAAGTCAGCCGTGACTGAGGTTTTTCTCTCCCTCTAGTTTCTACCTCCCTAATTGTCAGGCATTTCTTTTTCCAGCTCCCTCTGCTTCTCTCTATCTAAACAGGAACACACGTCCTCCGAAACATGCTCACCGAGCCTCGACACACACCCTGCTATAAAACTATGTATCAAAAACACTTACGGGCAAACACACAAATTACCTTGTCGTTTCTCTAGTACTGCGATTCTTCTGCCGCTCGGGGGTTAAGTGGCTCTCTTGCAGGCACAACGCCGGTGTCAAGTGGAAAAGCGAGGGCGATAAAACCATCATGCACATGGTGCATATCCCCCAGAGTTCCAGCATGGACGTGAACCAGCAACTCCTTATGGTCAACAGCAAACCTCAGGATTACGATGCTGATGGGAAGGCCACTTTTTCGCAGTGCAAGCACAAACGCCTTTGAGTGACAAGCTAACAAGACCACAGCCAGATACGAACATTAACCTCCGTTATGGCTTCCATATGTAAACATGGACAAAACATTGGTTGTGCAATATTCCAAACCAATTCAAAAGAATCATTAGCATAAATCCTGCTATTTCTGGCAGAAACTGCTGTAAACATGACATCATTTACGTCTTGTTTCGGCAGCTCCTGCCACACATCATCCTTATAAATAAATAATAATAAAAAAATACTATTCCCTTAAGTAATTAAAACTCACAATCGTATACATATGCGCAGACACACACACACACACACACACACACACACACACATCAGACCACTGATGTAACCCTTGTCTATTGATCACTTATAATCACTGAACCTCGCGCAGTAAAACTAAATAATGAAAAACAAACATCAGGTCCTGACACAGAATAATAATTTCCCGCAGGGGCATCATGCACGCTCTGCTATGTCAGAGCTAAAGGCGAGATGATTGGTATGTGGAAGACTGCAGACTGCGGCGGGTCCGGCTAATGAACAACGCCTATCAGTCCATCAGTTTTATTTCTCATATAAATAAAATTAGAAAGAAGCAGCGAACAGGAAACGAGCGACGAAAATGACAAGACAATAGAGACATAACCCTAGATAAGGTTCGAAAAAGTTAATAAATCACAACTAATTAGGCTGCGCACCTTTAAAACAATAAATTCCAAGACGACAGATCATTTTAATTTAACAAGGTGTTGGTTTATTTTGGGCTGACTCTAGCATTCATAATGACAAGGATGGTTTGACGTGTTTACTGATTATCTGTTTCTTGCTACATTTTGTGACATTTAACACCCAAAAGGGCCAGTGAAAGTGTAAACATAGATCCATGAGCTGGGATTCGCTCCGCATGGAGGTTACGGTGGAGAGGAACCTGCTCATAGGTCAGACTAAAAGGTCATACAGTCACAAGAGGACGAGTGGACGACCCTGATTCAGAAATAGGGTTGGGTACCGAAAACCGGTGCCAATATGGCACCGGTACATATATAACCGGTATGTACCAGACCGAAACAGAACGCAAATTTCGGTGCCTCATTTCGGTGCCACTTAAATGCCTGAACTGTCGATTGAAATATTTGTTCTCTGGGGCTGTGATGACACAGTTGTAATAAGCATTAGATTCATCAACACACATGATCGCGAGTAAAATTTAAATACTGCATTCATGGGGTGTCAGAAATGATAATTTATTTTTCCTATTTCCTTAATTAGAAAAATCTTGAGGACTTCGGAAAGCTTAGATAATACAAATCCAAAACATTGTTGCAGTAATGCTTACTGTCCATTTTATTTTTGTATATTAAAAGTGTATTAGATTAGATAAAAAAAATTAAAAGCACAAATCATCAACAGCTGGCACTATTGGTGTGGATGACCCCAGCCCCAGTCATACCAACCGCAGCAAAAAGGAGTCCAATGTAGGAGTAGGCTAATGTACTGTTAATTGCAAAATGCAAATCCTGCATGCATGCTAACAAATGGTCAAACGATTTGTAAAATACTAATGTAACATGGATTCTGTTTATAATTATGGCTTTCCAGCTAGTACTAGTAGTACTACAACAGTGACCCCACTTACCATTGCAAAGAAGGCTAATTTGATTAAGGAGAAGTTGGAGGAACTCCACAGGGCTTTTAATATATTGTTAAATTTTAAGCAGTCAATTTTTTGTTTAATAAAAATGTATTCTTGAGTCCACCATCATTTTGTGGCTTTTGCAAAGTATCGGTTCAGGCACCGTTTTGGCACCGGTATCGAAAAAACCCCAAACGATACCCAACCCTACTCAGAAATAGGGTGGCATGTCACAAGTCCCTCTGCACATGCCCACATATAAATGTTGATTTTTTTTTGTGCAGGTGCAAATGCAACTTTGGTTTACAGATGATGATGTACCCAGGATGGAGGTTTTGATGTAAGCCATTTGTGTGACTGTCAAAATCAGCTGGAGCGTAGGGGCTCTTTAAACCTAATGTCCCCCAAAAATCACACCAATGTTATCACCTCGGACAAATCCTCTAAATGCTGTTGATTTTTTCCCAAATACTAACTATACTAGATAATAATACTAATATTAATAATACTAGATATGAGGGAAGAAAATCAATTCAGTCATGAATCGTGATTCTTTTCTGTACCATTTCATATATCACCACTTTGACTCCAAAGTCGATTTAAAAACTTTTTTTTTAGTTTTTACATTTTAAATAGAGTCGCACCCATCAGTCGGCCAGTGACCGCAATCGGCTGTTTTTCAGCGTGATCGGCCATGACAGATCAGCCTCGGACATAACCGATTTTGAGTCTGGTACACGAGCTTCTGCAGAGATGCTGCACACGGCTGCGTACTCGCAACTGCTCAGAAGAAGCATTTGAGGTGGTAAAACATCACTGTTGGTTCATAATCATTCAGATGATACACTTCAAACTATTCACACACTGCCCTCCCGTGTGGTAGGAGTAAAAAAAAAAAATTTTTCCGAAATAATAAAATATGATGGATGACCGATATGAGCTGCTCAGTGGAAATGTAGCTTTTTGTTTAATTGAATTACAGGTTAAATGTTAAACTTTTCGATTTAAAATTTTGTTTTGTTTAAGTGCTGCCCTTGGTTTTAAGTGAGAAAACTAATATAAGAAATAGACTATCTCTAATTACTCGTGTTCAATTCAGTTTAAACTAAGCTAAGGTATAAAACTTTCAAGTTATAACAACTTTTTAAAGGGTCGAGGCCTTCAAACTGTAGCAAAATTAATTAATCGCAATATTAATTGAGTCGGCCCATACAGTAGGAATCACTATAACATTGTATGTGGTGACTAGTGATTCCTATCCTCACTAAATACAATGACCTAAAGAAGTCATCTGTGAAACATGTACCACTGCAATGATTAGTCCGAATAATCAGTACTGTTACTTTATGTCACAATACTGTCATGTATGTCACACTCAGGATTACACGCAACAGATTGTGCTGAATATACAGTAATACACACCAGGGGAAGCGATGACACAAAGTTCACCCATGTTGCGGTATGAGAAAAATCGAGGTAGATTGTTATAGTCAACTAATTGCTTACAAAACAAAAATACAGACACGTTAGTGTACTTATACATGTTATAATTATACATTTTGTTGATTGAGTCAAGTGATTGAATTAATGGGCCAGTTCCATTTCAGAATTTACTTTTTGAGAGAAGTGAATTTTAGAAACGAGTTCAGAATCGAACTGTGAACTGTAAACTTCTATACATCAAATTTCTATTCATGATTTCAGGAAGTAAACAAGCAGGCATGGATTGGGCAAGTGACACCAGAGTACTGCAGACCTCTTTTGCTGGATCCAACAGGTGTCGAGGAATAAAGGACTTCATATTAAATATTGATATCTGTAAAGCAATTCCACTGTATGAAATAATAATTTATTCATAATTAATTAAGACTGACATTATTTAAAATGTCTGAAGATGTCATCAAAACAATAAATTCAACTTTTGTCTCAATATATTTGGCAACCACTGCACGTACATCGTACACGTGCACATGAACATCGAAGCTTCGTTTAATTAATTTTAAAAGCTTGCGTTATGTTTTTGCGCAATTATTTATGGACAGCGCGCTTTTGACACAGCGTGCTTCCGGATGCAAGCCGCCAATAAACACCAACAAAGAAGAAGCGCTTACGTCACCCACAAAGCGGAAGGAGACGCAAACAGTTAGCGCTGTATTGATTTGAGGGAGCGTCCTGTTGCGGGCTGTAAAATGGAAGGGAGCGATAAAATTATCAGCGAGGCCAAGAGAAGAAGAAAGCAGCAGGAGAAAACGACAGAAATTGTCAGTAAAGGCTTATGTTATGCCTTAGATGTAGATTTTAAAACTTTTAGTTCTGAAAGTTTAGTTGCACAGCTTAGTGTTTTTGTATAATTATTTATTTTAATGTGTGCCTTAGTTTTTTTAATCCTTAAAGTCATTTGAAATACCCTTTTTTTTTGCATCCGAGAAAAGGCTTTAAAATAAGAATGCATGGTGCTATAATGAACTTAATTAATCTCGGTCAACTTTAATGCCCCTCTCTCACCTACGCGGTTTTGCGCGGTGGCCGGAAGTACGGTTCTTCATGATTCACCACAAGTTTTGGCGCTGCGATTACGTTTCAATCTTTCTGCGCAAAAAATTAACTATGTTTAAGCCGCCTTAAAAACATGTTTAATTTATTTTGCAGAAATTTGCGGAACGTCGGCGGGCAGTCGCGGCGGCTCACGGTGCCTAACACCGCATCTCATTGCGAGTCAAACCGCATAGGGGGTTAGGAGTGCTGTATGCATTTAAAAAATAAAAGCTGATTTTTCTAAAAAGAAAACCAATTAATCTGTGTTTCTCTTATATATTTTACATTGCTGTTTAAGTAAGCAAAAGTGCATTTTATCCGATTACTCAATTAATCGATTAAATTTTTGGGAGAATACTCGATTACTAAAATATTCGATAGCTACAGCCCTATACGATATACGCTCACCTAAAGGATTATTATGAACACCATACTAATACGGTGTTTGGCCCCCCTTTCGCCTTCAGAACTGCCTTAATTCTACATGGCATTGATTCAACAAGGTGCTGAAAGCATTCTTTAGAAACGTTGGCCCATATTGATAAAATAGCATCTTGCAGTTGATGGAGATTTGTGGGATGCACATCCAGGGCACGAAGCTCCCGTTCCACCACATCCAAAAGATGCTCTATTGGGTTCAGATCCGGTGACTGTGGGGGCCATTTTAGTACAGTGAACTCATTGTCATGTTCAAGAAACCAATTTGAAATGATTCGAGCTTTGTGACATGGTGCATTATCCTGCTAGAAGTAGCCATCAGAGGATAGGTACATCCATCTAAGTACATTTTTCCAGTCTTCAACTGTCCAATTTTGGTGAGCTCGTGCAAATTGTAGCCTCTTTTTCCTATTTGTAGTGGAGATGAGTGGTACCCGGTGGGGTCTTCTGCTGTTGTAGCCCATCCGCCTCAAGGTTGTGCGTGTTGTGGCTTCACAAATGCTTTGCTGCATACCGCGGTTGTAACGAGTGATTATTTCAGTCAAAGTTGCTCTTCTATCAGCTTGAATCAGTCGGCCCATTCTCCTCTGACCTCTAGCATCAACAAGGCATTTTCGCCCACAGGACTGCCGCATACTGGATGTTTTTCCCCTTTCACACCATTCTTTGTAAACCCTAGAAATGGTTGTGCGTGAAAATCCCAGTAACTGAGCAGATTGTGAAATACTCAGACCGGCCCGTCTGGCACCAACAACCATGCCACACTCAAAATTGTTTAAATCACCTTTCTTTCCCATTCTGTCATTCAGTTTGGAGTTCAGATTGTCTTGACCAGGACCACACCCCTAAATGCATTGAAGCAACTGCCATATGATAGATTAATTAGATAATTGCATTAATGAGAAATTGAACAGGTGTTCCTAATAATCCTTTAGGTGAGTGTATACTCTGAAACTACAATTATGTACGGATAATACAGATATACAGAATACTTGTGTTACGGAATGAGTACATGTAACGGGGTAACAGTGTTCTAACGGCGTAGTGTAGAGGTCAGCAAGGTGATGGTTGTCAGGAGGATGCTGGCCCTGAGCCTGCTGGTGCAAATGTTTCTGTACCTTCTCCCGGATGGAAGGCGGTCGAACAGTGTGTCACTCGGGTGGTAAAGCCACTGGATGAAGCTTTAGTGAAGCCACTGGGAGCAGCAGCATCGCTGGTATTATTAAACCACACAGCACTGAGCAAAACTGTTTTCAGGCCCAACACTGAGGTTATTTTGAACAACACAAAAAAACAGATTGACAAATTTTACTTGCAACAGGCTTCTTGCTTAGATAACCAGAAGGCAAACTGAGCCGTCAGACTAAACATAGAAAAAAGGTTTGTCGTATCGCACTGAGTTCATGTAAACACGAGAATCGAAAACATTGCCACACTCTCTCTCTCTCTCCCTCTCACACATACACACACACACACATCTTTTTAAATAATGGACAAAGGTGTCAAAAGTATTAAATCTCCAAACTGATAGTTTCACACTAAACAGTAAACAAATGCTAAAATGCAGCACTATGTACACTCTCATACCTTCCACAGCAACACAACCATGAGATGTTTGTTGAGGGAATGTTAATTTTAAAGCATCAAATTACATAAATGACATTTTTTCAATGTAGTAGTAGTACATGTGCAAAGAATTGACAAAGAGTTAAAGTTCTAAAAAAAAAAAAAAAATAGCAAGCATCTTTGGCTTTCATTTAAAAAATAAATAAATAAATAAATAAATAAATAAATCGTACACCACAGTGTGTCTGAAAGGTTACATCTGATTGCTGAGAGGGTGTGCGTTATTTTGCTATAACAGCATGGCTCAGACACGAGTTCTGGCTGTAACATGAATGATGGGCTAATATGAATGCACTCATTCAACGCATTATTGTTTCCATAGCAACAGCTCAATCACAGGGCTCATACACACAGTGGACGCTCCACATAATCTAAGGAACGGATAAACAAATTTAAATGATAAACCATGCTCTTGGTTAACAAAGTAAAACGTATAATCGTTGATGTGGTGGTGTTTTTTTAGCAGCTATTTGTTTAACATTTAAAAAACGAGTCTCGGGTGTAAGCGCTTTGTAACAGTCAAGTTTCCCAAATCAAGATGGTTTTCAGGACAGAGGAGTTTACGCTTTCTTGGTAAAATGACAGGCCGTGCTTATGTAACATAAATGATATCAGGAATTAACTTGTCTCTTGGATGTTCCACAACATTAAATCTAACTATAACCCGCTGAAATGTGGTTTGGGGGAAGGAAGCAGCACTTCACTGCGCATCATGCTGCATCACACCCCCAGTGTGCTTTATTTTCCTATAACAGCAAGAACTGTTGTTTGTTGTTCCTTATTTTTCCAATTCCTTAGTGGTGAATTCCATTCCTTAGTAATAACCTTTCGATTTTTTTTCTGCAGGATAAGTTCAGCAGTCACAAAATGTTTCTTTAACACTTTTGTTTCAGTCTCTCATTTAATTGTCGATTCATTCACAGGAATAATGTCTTAATGTCTTAAGGTCTTTGTCTTAAATATTCACTTTTGTAGTCCTAAGCCAGGGGTGGGCAACCTTAAACACTCAAAGAGCCAGTTGGACAGTTAAACGTTTTATACATAGGCTTTGCGCTATGTATAAAAAAAAATGGTGTGGCATTCATGAAATCAATAAACTGCTACAGAGAAAACAAAATCTTATTTCTGCATGCAACAAAAAATATTTTGAACTCCAAAAAAGGAGGCATTTCTGAAATAAAAAGCTGAACCTAAATTATCCACCAAAAATACCGTCTGCCGTCATCCTTTTATCACGTGTACTGGAGCGTGCAGTCAGCTGTCAACCAAAAAACAATGGAGCTCAAAAAAAGATTAATACTGTATGTTTATTATCATTATTATCGACGACGACATCATATTAATTGAATCAAGAAATCTTTAATATTATATAGGCTAGTAATCTGTAAAAAAATCTCCGTACATCTTTAATCAATTATTATTATTATCAATAATATTGAGGAAGTGACATTAGTGCTGGTGACTTCGCAGGTTGTTCCAAACGGTGGAGTTTTGTCTAAAGAAATTCCCTACACCGACATTCACTGTAAACGGAGCAGGGAGTAGGGAGCACCCTGTGAAGTACACTTCGGAATGGAACGCAGCTTGGGGCTTGAAAAGCTCTATACATTGTGTGCCGGCGGGTGTCACACATCGGCGGTTGTGACGCATATTTTGAGCGTCAAAAAATTCAATACATTTTATTTTAATGTTATTTTAAGATTAAGATTTTAAATTTTGGAATTAAAATAACTATAAAAAATAACTAAAATAGAAAAAAAATTTAATTAAATCAGATTAAATACTCATTATTTATTTTCCAAAGCCACAGGGAGCCGCAGCAGGGGGATAAAAGAGCCACATGCGGCTCCGGAGCGGCTCGTCACCTTCCCCTGTCCTAAACGTAGGTTATCTGTAGCAATATGGAAAAATGATCAACTATCTCTGTGCTGAAGCTCTGACAAACACCTAAAAATGTACATGAATACACACAGCAGAATTAAAAAATTATCAACATTCATTTTAGATTAACTGCTCAGTCCTACATTGAGGTTTCGACAAACTTTTTTTGTTGGCCAAATCAAGACCTTGACAACTTTGCTGTAAGAAAACAACTACATTTTCTTGGCGCCACAGTGCCTACTGTTTAGTGGCTTACTGTCACACCTCCAGTGTGTATAGAATTTACATGCTCACTTTCAGTGCTTGGTGGTTTCCTCCGGATACTCCGGTTTCCTCCGATGTTACAATAACATGTAGTCTCAGCTTACTGGCATTTCCAATTCACATAGTATATGATGTGTGATGAGTGTATGAGCGTGCGTTCACCTGAGAACTGACAGAGGTTGGGGTCCTTGGCGAGTCCCCTACAGCAGTGACTACTAGTGTGAAAGTCAGACGTGACTGCGGCAATGACGGGATGAATGGAGAGATCATGTTTTCTAAGAATGATGTTCAGTATAAATGTTTTATTAACGTTCAAATATGTCAAGGATTTTTACAAAAAATTTACTTAGGTAAATAACAAGCCATTATAAACTAAACTAAAAATAGGTTTTCATAACCATAGTCTTATAGTTTTATGGTAGAAACTTTTACTCATTAACCTTCTGAGACCCGGATGCTACTGTTGTGTAAGTTGCTATTTCTCTTTACTAGGTTTGTTTACATTTACCCTAATACTGTATACTATTCATAATCATAATTATCATAATCAAGAGCCCAATCAGATTAAAAATGCACCATGTAAACACCTCAATCAGATCAGTGTGACCCGATCAGAATGAATTTTTAGTCTGGGATGAAAGGGGCGGGTTAAACCTTTGATAATCCACACAAGAAGTAAATATTAGCCATGTAAAAACTCTATCCAATCATTCCTCTCTTGTTTGCCGCATGTGGGGGTAACATTAGGGAACCTGACAAGAATTTCCAGAAAGGAAATTTTGCTTCAATTCCATTACCCTCCAGTCCTTGCTTCAGACTTTCATCCAGTGTCTCTCTGGCCGAGGAAGGAGCACTGACTGGCTCCCAATTTCAGATGCAATAAATAATCTAACCACAGATGAAGCTAAATTCGTATAACCAATCATAACACGGAAGACAAGGTTTATCATAAAAGATGAAAAGCATAACCTAACCTCAACACTGGAGAAAAATACTTCTTCTTCTTTTCTTTTCCAGCAGATTAAGATCTTCACAAGCAGGTGGAACCATTTTGTGCATGTCAAAAACGTTTGATTCTGATTAAATGCTTTGAGCACGTACACACATCTTATCTTATGGACATTTCATTGTCCATGTAAACAGTTAAGTTGGAGTCTCTAATCAGGAGGATTTGGATGGAAGAAACATATTTCCATGCAAACATAAATACTTTTTCTTGTTATAACACCTGATATGATATCCATGAACTTTAATCAAGGCCTTCAAACTGAAAGAAGTTTGTCAAAAGAATTATACCTAACTATCTTCAGATGAGGATCATAGGAGGATATAAATGTAGTTGGGAGAAAATATAATCCCCCTATATTAGGATATTATTTTTAGGGTTCTCAAGAGTTCTACGTACATTACAGCACAACTGTGCAAACGTCTTCTATAGAGTTTTACTGTGAAAAACTCTTATATAGAGGAAGGACGCCTTGAAAAAACTAAAATAATTAATAAAATAATTTAAAATAAGACCAGAAAACAGTAATAAATGAAACTAAGTCATTATTTAGTGTAATGATGGTTCGAAGAACCTTTAGTTTTAGGTACAATTTGTGCAATTTTATAAGGAAATTAGCTACTAAGTTTAATGAGCATATTGTAGAACCACTGACTGTTGCACCTGCTTTTTATTTGCATTCAAAACCCAGCAGCTTCCTTTTTGTTTTTTGTATGAAAAGCCATCGCTTATGTAATGTGCTGCTGGCTTTTCTGTCATAAAAATATTTTTCTGTAACATTTAATTTTGGAATACCATTGAAATCATTAATGGAGAATTGTTTTTGTACTAACATAATAGCACAGTCCTAAAATTGAAAAAGAAAGAAAGAAAAAAACATAAAGTTTGTAATAAAAAACACAGGTAGCTTAAGAGTTTTCCCCAGTTTCAGACAGACAGATAGACATAGATAGATAGATAGACAGATAGATAGATAGATAGATAGATAGATAGATAGATAGATAGATAGATAGATAGATAGATAGATAGCTTTTTTTTCTTTAAACAACTTTAAAATGCTGGAATGTGTGAGTAAGAGATGTAAAAAAGTAAACATTTCACCATTTCACCATGTGAAGTTTGGATTTCCCACACTGCCACACATATACCGTAACAGACCATCAGTTTTGTTCACAAGGTTCCACCGTGATTTGTTTGTCTGCGTTTTCTCACCTAAATGAGGTAGGATGATTGCCTTCAATCAATGTTAACATTCAACAGCGAAAGCAATTCTTTACCTTTATAAAACCAGTACATTCTACCTGGCCTAGATTCAGAGAAACAGGAACAAAAAGAGTTCCTGTCAGTCTTTCGGTGTACCACCTCTCTCTCTCTCTTTCCCATTTAAAACAGCAGCAGCGTTGCAGTGTGTTCTGTATGCAGTACAGGCTATGGCGTTACGTGCTACTGCTCCAGCTCACCTGCAGACCCTGCAGCCTTCCCTCAAGCCTTGCGAGTGCTCCTCTTACCCCACCTAAAATGACCTTTCACTGGACACAATGCTGCCACCTGGGGCTCTATGTATCATCTAATCATCTCTCAGAAACTCTCAACCCAAATATATTAGGTAATGAGAGTTGCTTTGTTGCCGTTGTTGCCTATGCGTTCACCGCCATACAGTTCCTGTACACACACACACACACACACACACACACACACACACATACTGATGGAGGAAGTGGTACTGTGACTGCTTTACCATTAAATCACCCAGCAGGGCTGAGCGTGACTGCAGCCATCACGTTTCCGGATCCGAGGTTATTGTACAGCTCACAGGCTGCAAGGCTCACGTCTCACTGTACTACACAACAAACACAACAAACCAGCCAGAGCACGACTCCTGTTACTGGGATCACAAGAGACAAAGGCTACGCTTGTACAGTATACACATCGTTTACACATAGTATACAGCTGAACACACACAAAACATAACTAATGAATTTTTTACCATTCTTTATTTTATTGTGAAAATATCTAAAGTGCAATCAGATGAGCTACCTCAGTCGTCTCTTTCCTGTTTTAGATTTTTCTATGTATTGTTTAATCACATGCACAGTAAAGTACACAGACACTCCATGATCAAAGCCAGATCAGAGGAGTGGGAGAGAGGTAAAGAAAGAGAGAGAGAGAGAGAGAGAGAGAGAGAGAGAGAGAGTCTCTGCCTGCACAAGTCAAAACTGATACAAAATTGTTTTTCTCACAGTAAAGGAAAGTATATGTCTGACGGATGGCGATATTTACGGGAAATGAAAAAAAATGTTTAAAAAAACGCTAAATCCATTGTGGACTTAAACTTAAACTGTGTACTCTGTGTTTCCTGCAGGGCAGGTATGGTAGTAATGCCTTTCATGCTGCATTACTCACACAGGACCAGCTCTTTTCACAAACAGGAAGTGAGATCTCACGCAGCAGATAGTTGTGTGTGTGAATGTTGGGCGTTTTCTAGATAAAAATGTGCTCATGTGCATATGTCTTTCTTTCTGTCTTTCGTACTAAAAAAGATCGATTTCTGCACAATGGGGTTTCAAGATTTCATTCTTCACAGAGAAAATGGAAAAGCGGGGACGATGAGAGAGCGACTTGAGTAGAGGGACTTGGGTTAAAACCCTACACCCCATCGTTGAGCAATAGTCCTATGTGTGGTTTGCATGATTCGAAACCACAAGCCCATTTGCATATCGTCTGATGCGCTGTTTCCTCCTGCAGGCCTAGCTGAAATGAGAAGCACCAAATGCAAAAATGTTTCTGCCTGGTAATCTCCCTCCACGTCTCTGACAGTACTGAACATATGAGATGAACGCAGGAGGGCCGGGCGTGCGCAAAACCATATACTCCGTCTCTGTCTCTGACAATAATAATGAAAATTTACAGCTCCAGGCTTAACATCGTAAGAGAGGCAAAGACAAAGAGAATGAGAGAATGACAGGACTAAGGGCAGAATGCGCAGCTGGAGTTATGTACAAGCATTTGTGCACTTAACAGTTTTCAGCCTAGGATCATCATCATCATCTCTCTCTCTCTCTCTCATTAGAGATGTTGTGCAGGTTGTATGCGGCTAAGACATCACAGCTGCTCCGAGAATAAAGACATGCTACAAAGACTACACAGTGCACACAAATACTGCTGCAGTACTGTTACTGTATAAATCATTATTAGAACTGCATTATCAACTAGCCTATCGTATAAACAAAAACAGCACAAATACTACACAAAAAGTGTTCTACATATGCATAGAAAAGCCACAGGAATCTTTTTATTAAATCTAACTATTTATGTAACGATCTACCCTGAGCCTAACCAGAATAAAATGGTTACCTGAATAAATAAAACAAATTAATTTATTTATTTAGTTTCAAAAATTTTTGTTTAAAGTATTTTTGGTTGCTAACACTTTTCCTCCAATTTGATCCCACCCATTAGATAAACCACACCCAAAACCATACTGCCCTCCCCCCTATCACTTTCACCCATTGGAGAGGGTGGGGCGAGTACAGTATATGCTTCCTCTGAAGACAACTTTCACATCCTTTTTTAACAACTTTTATGTCACATACACAAATGAACATGCTATCTGCCCTCATCTACATACCCAAGTGTAGTACATACTCTTGTGACCATCTCTTGTGGGTTCTTCTCTTCGACTCAACCCACAGGTTTGCTTTAGATCAGGAGATTGTAGGAGCTTCTTCTGTGATCACCGAACCCTTTTTCTGTGGTTCTGAATGCGTACTATAGATCAGTGTCCTGATGAAACATCTAGCACAACACATGTGTTACTCCTTGGTAAAACAAGTAATGACAGATGTCACGGAGTAAACTGCGTCAAGCAGGTCTGCAGGAGTTTCACAACATCAAAGGTGCTCCACCATACATAAGAGTATAAAGAGTTCCAACTTAGATAGTTTTCTGTTCATTTGAAAACGTCAATCTGTCTTGTCTCAGCTAGTCAGCTAAATAGGTTTCTTAGTTAGCTAGCTAGTTTTGTTAATTTATGTTTAAGTAGGACCTTGATCCTGGAGAAACGTGGTTTCGTTTCATTGCGTAATAACTGTTTATGGTTGAAGTGACAATAAAAGCCTACTTGAACTTGAGTATTAATGAGGTTCTTTCCTGTTTTTACACAAAAATCCACCTTGAGTGTTTGTTGCATTAAAGCCCTATTTCTGCCTCATCTAACCACAGAGCAAAATTCCAGTCAAAGTTCCATTAGTGTTTCGTGAACTTGTGGTTAGATTAAAGTAAAGTCGTTCTTCTCACACACCATGTGAATAGTTTGTTGGCACGGAGATGTCGTGTAATTGTGGTTGTAAAGATTTGATCAAGCCAAAATGTCACCGTCGTCTGAAAATCTCCCACTGTTACCCCTGCAGTGATTTTTGCCTCATTACCCACCCTCCTCTGTGTGCAGGGACAAAAAAAACACTGGCATCTTCTTCCAGGCAGGTTCTTTATGAGTCTTGTTGTTCTAAACTTTATTAACAGTGAATAGCTATTTTTCAATGCCATTGCCTAATTTATGAAATTCATGTATGGATTACATGGATTCATGTATGGATTATATAAGCTCTCCAGTACTTATGAATGAAGTAATGCTCATGTATGTCAGATTTTCTTATCGTCATCAAGAGTGCCAATAATTCTAAAGATAACTGTAACTACATGACTAGCCAGCTATTATTTTGGCCGTACACTTCTTGACTCAAAAATTAGTTGGATGATTAACTGCTCTAGCTTTATAAAACTCTTTTACAGGGTACGTTTTCTGAAAAAAAAAAATAGGCTCTCCACTGCAGAGTTTGACATAAAAGGCCAAGCAAACCTAAAATCCATTTAGGATACCAGAGGGAACCATTTTCTATAAGTGAGCTTATGCCTGAACTGACATACTGCAGGGGTGTTTAAGTCTAGATTTAAAAGTGTGCTGAGCATACACAGTGATTTACAAATAATGTATATAAAATACTTCTGGGAAACACTGAAAATCTGTTCAGAACTCTTATGTCTGACTCTTGTCTCAGTATAAAAGAATCTCTTAAGTACGTGTTAGTTAGGTTGCTTAACTACTTTTAATGAATTAAGCCTCGGCATAATCTGGGTACGCCTAGAGTTATGGATGTGACATTTGGGCTCGTATCAGTAAACACAAAGCCTCGGAGCATGGCCAAGCTTAGTATCAGTGAATTAATTTGCATAACTTTTCAGCTAAAACAAACAAATCCTCCAAATTCATTAATTATTCATGAAAATAAAATAATTACATCCTGAAAATATGTAGCATTTTATTGTTTATTATGGACGTAGCAGTAAGAGGACAAACGTCCATAAGAGAGTACAGGGGATTCTACAAATGTTATAGACAGATGCAGAAAGCATTACTGTACAGTGAAAGAGAAAGAGGCTTAAAGGTTTTTGAATAAAAGTTATTTGAATAAATGATTTTGGATAAACTGTGTTATGGATGTAAAAATGTCTGAATCAGTGCTCCACAAATTACACTGATCAGCGTTTATATTACTGTATGACCACTGGCAGCTGAATTGATCGACAATAACCAACTACACACCAGCAAACTGGTGACAGGATTATGGGTACCCAAGATTAACGCAATGCCGCGAGGATCAAAGGCCAGCCTATCCGGTCTGATATCACGGAAAAGCCAATGCTGAAAAAAGTCAATGGTGGCCGCAACAGAAAGGCACCAGAACATCCAGTGCACCACAACTCGCCATGCATGGGACCCGGCCTTCAACATCCCCGATGCCAATCTGATTGAGCACTTGTGGTGCACCAGAAAAACATGTTAGATCCATGGAGGCCCCACCCCACAACCCACAGCACCCAAAGAATCTGCTGCCAATGTCATGGTGCCAGACATCACAGCACACCCTCGTGAAGTTACTTCCAAAGGCACCAGAGCCTCCCTAGTATCACATGAGGAACCCAAAACCTAAGTGGTTTTATTGTTAATGGTTCTGATGCTGTGGGTGATTGGTGTACCTGAAGAACATGTCTGAATATTGAATTTTAACATGAAACAATTGAAATAGCAATCATGAATAAATTAACTAGGAAATTATTAAATCAGCAGGTATTGCTCTCTCATTCTTTCGCTCTCTTTCTCTTTGTCGTTTTCATCATTATTGTGCATCTTTGTTGTTTTTTTTTGCTCAGCATTGGACTTTTATGTTTAATTTACAACTAAATGTTTAGTCAGTATAAGCATGTGTAGTATTTTAGGGATACAGTGTGGTTTGGAAAGAACCCTATGAATTATGCCAGTTGACTTTTGCATGGAATTGTCCACAGTATATGTCCACTATATAACTGTCCACAGTACTGTTTTTTTAGTACAAACTTTGTTTAAAAATTTTAATAACTTCATTATTGAGTCAGTACAAAAACATTTCTGATTTTCAAACATCAGTATTCTACCAAAATTAAAGGTTACAGAAAAATATGTGTATGCCAGAAAAGAAAGCAGCATATTATATAAGTGACCACTTTCTAGACAAAAAAAAAAAAAAAAGCATAATGGAAGCTGCTGAGTTTTGCAGGCCAAAAAGAAGCAGGTGCAACAGTCAAAGTGCTCAGAAGAACTGTGGGTGGTTCTGCAGGATGCTCACTAAAACTTAGTAATTAATTTCCTTATAAAACTGCACAAATTGTACCTACTGAGCTTGTTTATATACAGTACATATATACTGTATAAATAAAACATTTTAAGGCATTCTCTACAGCATTTATTTTTTCATAGTACTGTATATAAAGACAGTTATTTTGTGATTTTCAATATTGTAATGGTTGAGTAGGTTTTTCTCTGTTATTCCTGATGTGGCACACCTTGTGCTATTTATTTTTACAGAAAAGTGAAATAAAATGTAAAGCAATCAAAAAAAAAAACCTTGGCCACACAAAGATTATGAAAACTTCAAGTTCAACTTCCTAACATTTTACCTTTTACAACGGATTTATTTTTTTTGTGAAATGCTGCACTTCAGTCAAAAACAGGAACCCGCAACATTACAAAATGATTTATAAAATTACATCTTTAATGTTCTGCACAACAGTTTGGAGAATACTTTATTGCTGCTTTAGTGCTTCACAAAGCAATTTTGCTGCTTAATAATATGCCCAGTGGGAATCCTGTGGGAGACAATTGCTGCATTGGTTAACTTAAGCACTGATAAACAACATACTATAAATTATGCTTTAAAACCTATGCTGTTTTAAACTAGGGCTCTGTCTTTAACATTGTCAGATTTATGACTCCTTGACCTCCGGACACCTGGATTGACCTTTATATTAAGATCTAAACATGCTTATGAGACAAAAACTCACTTCCCTTCAATAGTGGAGGAGTTTGATTTCTACCCCTAAATAAAGCTGGGGACAAACATGAGATTGGCTCGGTCCACTCTGCCTGGCTTCTTGATGCTCAGTGAGTGAAAAAACAGCATGTGGACATGTTATAGCAGTTATGAGTCTGGCTGTTCTTTGTAAAACTGGAAGAGAACAGTTCCCAGTGCAATACCCTAGTGTAGCAGTTGCAAATATACCGTAGTAATCTGGTAATAATTCAACCCTCATGAAATTGTTCATGGGATTCATTTCCATCAAAGAATACAGCTGAGTAACTGCTGACCGCATGCATAAAAACGCAGCCGTGCTCTGTCACCAAACATGTCTGGAATCAGTAGCTACCAGTTAAGAAGAATATTTAATATCTATCCACTGACCATCAACAACTGTCTCACATCAGATGAACGATACTATAATCACATACTGTACACCAACAGTAATGTTCATCTACAGTAGTTTCATAAATGGGACTTACTGACCATGAAAGAGGATCTTTCATCTACATCTTCTCACGCTATAGCAAAGTAAAGCAAGGACTCCAGCTGAGCATGTGAAAAAATGTCACATCAGTAAACAAATGTTATACAGTATTGTGCCAAAATCTTGAGCCACCCCTCCCTTCGTATTTTGCTTTCAAAGAGCCAGTATTTTAATGTGGTCTTGAGGAATAGTTCTCCAGGCTTACTGAATTTCTCTTTTGGCTCTACGTTTTGGCAAGTTTTTGTCTCTCATTTTTAATCCAGTCGCTGCACCTGATCCGTTTTAGAGGTTTTTTGTTGTTGTTGTTAAGCCACACAGTGACCTATGCTCTTTAATCATAAAGAGCATCTAAACTATGAACCAAAGAGCAACAGGTGCAGATGATGACAAATGATCAGGGTGAAGGTTATTATACTGGTGATGCTGAATGCTGAGTGGTTGGAACAGAAAAGTGAGGAAATGAGGTTGCTGCAGTGGTTGTTACATGAACTACAATCTTAAGGCACTTTGCAGCCTGTCACAGTAAAACATTTGTTCAAGTTTTATTTAATTTTATCTACATCATTTCATTTATTTTTATATGAAGGAAATGAGTGTAGGCAAAAGACTTTTTAATGGCACTATACATATTGAAATCTAAAATCAAATTAACAGTAGAGCAAACAGAAGTGGTTACAATAACATTTGCTTTGCAAATTGTCAGAAAGCACGGTGGTTTGGTGGTTTATACTGTTGCCCTGCAAATCCAGGGCTGGGATGTACGTTGGAGTCCCGCCTCCAGTCAGTTTGCGTGTATGTTCTCCCAGTACTTGGTGGGACTCCTCCAGGTACTCTGGTTTCCTGTAGGTGTCGGTTGATTGGTGTTTCCAAATTGCTCATAGTGTGTTATGATTGAGTGTGTTTGCTTGTGGCCTGTGATGAATTGGCACCCTGCCTTGTGCCCTGAGCTCCCTCGGATAGGAAGCTGGAACTTTTTCAAACGAAACCCAGCCCTTCACCTCAACACTCATCCTTTTAAAATGCAAATTATTTCCTCCATTTTCTCCCCAATTTTGGCAATCTTTTCAAATTCCTACTCATCAGAATGCATTTCCAATGCATTACTAAAGAGCCCAAGCTACATAGCAATTAAATTATATGAATTGTTCATAACATGTAGTAAAGTCCTAAACTATATGGCCAAAGGTTGACCATCACACCCATATGTGGGACTGGCTGTTGCAGTTGAAGTTGGAAGCACATAACCTTTTTAGGATGTCTTTGTATGCTGTATCATTACAGTTTCCCTTGTTCCAACCTATTCTGGCAAAACGATACCCCTGTGCACAAAGTGATGTCCATAAAGGAATATGGTCTGCCAAAATCTGACTGCAAGAACTCAAGTGTACTACACACAGCCCTGACCTCAACATTGCTAACACCTTTAAAATAAGCTGGAATGCTAATTGCACCCCAGTCCTCTTCATCAAACATTGGTACCTGACACTAATGCTGTTGCAGTTGAATGAACACAAATCCCCACAGTCATACTTCAAAATCTACTGGAAAGCCTTTTTAGAAATGTTAAGATTATTATAACTAAGTCTGTAATGAGATGTTCAAAAAGCACTTTATTAGGAACACCTGCATACCTATCCATTCAAGCAATTATCAATAGTAGTGTAGCTGCAATGCAGTGTATAAAATCATGTCAATCAGGGCCAGAAGCTCCAGTTAACATTCAGAGGAAATCATTAGAATAGGGAAAATCTCAGACGACCACATCAGGTTCCTCTTCAATCAGCCAAGAACATGGATAGCTGAGGCTAAAAAGAAAACATCCTCGCCCAAACTGGACAGATTGAAAAAAACATAGTCTGGTCTGATAGATCTTGAGTTCTGCTGAGGCACACAGATGGTTGGGTCAGAATTTGGCATCAACAGCATGAATCCATGGATCCGACTAGCCTTGATTCTCCAGTCCAGGCCTTTGGAAGTGATGTAATGGTGTGAGGAATGTTTTCATGGTGCTCTTTGGGCTTGTTAATACCGAACAATCATCACTTGAATTCTAAACCATTAAAGTATTTTTGCTGGTCGTGTGCTTCCTTTCATGGCTGCAAGTGATCCATCTTCTAAAGGCTACTCCCAGTATGATAATGCACTATGTCGCACAGCAAAACTTGTCTTTCATGAATGTGGAAATGGCATCGATGATCTTGAGTGGCTTTCCCAGTCACCAGATCTGACATCAGATCAGACACCTTTCTCAAAAGGTGAATCTCAAAAGTATCTCTCCAACTTGTGGAATCCATGCCAAGATGAACTGAATTGTCAGGTGTCCACAAAAAAAAACCTTTCAAATGTACAGTACAGTATATGAACCGGTGACGATGATGATGATGATGCATTCCTCACTAAAGTTGGTGCGATTTTAAAATTTTGACTTTCTAAATGATTTGGCTTACTACATGTCAAGTCATAGCACAATGTTTGTACCTTGCACAACATAAATGAACACAATATGGATAGTTATGCTTTACGCAGTGTGAAACGGTACAGTCCTGTCCTAATGACAATACAGACTACTTCATAGGGGTATTGTATTGCAACATAACACAAGCAGATTACATAACAGCTTAAAACAAATCAAATAAGTGGTATCTGCAGAGATGGAGTTTTTTTTCTGGCCATTAGGCATTAAGCTCTGTCTAACCACACAAAAAAATTAATCCCCTTTCTTACACATGAACATTGTCATACAGAATGGGAGCAGCAGAAGCAAAGTGCTACATATGGCCTTCGTGTATTAAAGACATGCACCAATTTGTATGGCTTTTATGAGAAATGCCTTTATAGAAGATATTCATAGTTGTGGTATTACACTTCTGTATGGGTATCAAAACATAGATCTACTGTGGATGAGAGATGTGTTGCCAGTCCTGTTGCTCCAGTCTGCGTATGACTGTACGCGTAACAAAGATCTAGAAAGAACAAGAGCATGGGTGTAGAGCAGGATGTTTCCGTCCTTCTCTAACAGCCTGTCGGAAAAGACCTTTAGCGCATGCAATACCTATTTACTGCACAACCGAGAGCAGTGGAGAGATCGCAGGAGAAAGGAGCTCCCCGCTGCAGTCGACTGTCATTTGCAGCAGCCGTGTGAGAGAGAGAGAAAGAGCGAGAGAGAGAGAGAGAGAGAGAAAGAGTAAGACAGAGGGAAGAGAGTTCGATGTCTAAATTTGCCTGGAGGTTTTTTGGCATCCTTCCCCTGACTCTGAATTTTTAATGAGATAGGGAATTCCTTCTGATGGCCAGTAACGACACACTTACCCACACACACACACACACACACACATATGCAGGTTGTTATGGCAAGAAACAGGAGGCTCTGATGAGGAACTGCGCTCTCTAGAATGTTCTCATCAACCAAGCTCTTTTAAACAAAAACAAATCCTGCAGTATCGATTTTGTACCGTTATGTCAATGAACATAAAAATAATGCATATGGAAATATTAACGTGGCGTTAATCCTGATGCATAAACAGGCTCCAGATTACACCATAGCTGCTGGACGAGGACGATTACTGCTCTACATTCTTGGGTAGTTTGTAAAGCAGCCTGCTTGCGAGTTTGCAAATGTGGTTTGCATCGTCTACTTACAAGTTTCACAAAGTACCGCGTACAATTCAAAACAGGCCCTGTTTCTGAGTTGTGAGAAGAGCTGCAGTGCATGAAGCACTGAACAGACATTCCAAAGGATGGTAAAGCTTTTCTCAAAAAAACAAACAAACAAAAAAACAACAACAACAGAAAAAAAACACCCAGGGCAACAATAATCTTTAATATGATTGTAATAATATACGCTATTTACATGATTCATTATATGCTAATTAACTGTCTCATCCTGCTGTGGCTTGCAAGTGGTTCCCCGTCTCCTCCGGTCTGCTCTATCAGTCCGACAGTATCACTGTCACCGGACGACCTTGAGCGTGATCTACACATACCTGAACCGCTCAGACACAACACAGACATGTATCACAGAGTCTGTACCATCATTCCTCCTCTCTCTTTTAATTCAGTTAAACTTGAATCAGAGGAGGAAAAAAAAAACATACAGCCAGACAACAATCTGATAATTACACCATGTAATCCTTTCTCTTAGCCAAAGCGATAGAATGCCTCCTCCGATATGTAGAATGTCCTCGCAAGCACGCCAGACACACTGGGAGTACAGTGAAAGACTCGGTCCAGTCACTGCAGTCCCGGCGTGTTTCGACACGACAGCCGTCTTTAATCAAACAGCACCAGGAAAACACAGGGGCGCTTGTGAGCCTGTGTGGACACTGGCGTCCTGCATATCAGAGGAATACATATCTCCCTATTCCCTTTGCACTCTGTCTTTTCATCTCTTTCCGTCTATCTTTCTGACTCGCTCTCTCGCTCACGGCTCGTGCTGCTCTGGTTTCATGTGCGCTCTGCTGGGGGATTCCTGCTAATTGCTTGCACATTCCGCGTCTTCCTCTATTAAAGCCAGGTCACCGTACTCCTTCTCGTTCACGGTATTGCCACGAGACAGACAACAACAAGACACAGGCAGAAAAAAAAAATTAAAAAATGAGACAGACATCCTTCGGAACAATACGAGACTCTGTAATCTTGGTGATTTGCAAATATTGAAGGGGGGAAATGGAGTGACTGTAAATGAAGACAAACAAATCCTAATTAAGGCTAATAAAAAGCCGATCTGACTTTGCGCCATAAGCCGAGCTTGATTACGCAAACGTACATACACGTACGCATGTGCTTGTATATACAGTAGATGTGTACGCAGAGTGTGTACTCAGTGTGAGGTTTCTCCTCTCTCTCACACACACACACACACACACACACACACACACACACAAAACACATGCGCAGCTTCACAATCAAAGGTCGGAATTTAGCAACACTGGCATCCTCTGACATCTTGAAGCAATCTGAACTTCGCTGGGGGGGTTTATACGCCAAAGTGTGTATTTATGCATGTATATCTGTGTGTGAAGGAAGTTCATGACGTGCAGTATCAGGGATGGAGTAGAAAATTCTGGCAAAAAATGAATACATAAAAAATAAAATAATGGTGATAAATAATACAAGCAGTACAATTGGAATGATTTCTGCAGGGTGGACTTGCTACATGAGAAAAAAAGAAAAAAAAACAGCATGTTTGTCTGCTTTATCTATTATGACTGCTGAGATCCTTGTACATTCCGTTGTGTAATAGTCTTCCCCCACCACCACCACCTTCACCTTCACCTCAAAGTACACACACACACAACACAGTTTCTTTTCAACCATTGAACATTACATGTTTTTTTTTTTTTTTTGAGACTTTTGAATAAGATATATTCAAAGCACTGGAAATGAACAGACTCAGGGAAACGAGGCCCGGTATGATCCCAATATTTATCACGCAGGTTGCTCAGATTTTGGTAAGAGGTCATGTCTTCCTAAGCAATTTACAGCACACCATAAAAACACTTAAAACTGTCTGATTCTAATTTCCTCCATAGTTTGTCATTTACACTATCGGACAACTACAGGGTAACAAATTATGGTTAATGTGATTACCTACTTGGTTGATTCCCAATTCACTAATCACAAACACACACACAAATGGGAAGCTTCCCAGAAAAAAAAAACATAGCTATTTACACTGCACCATCTGTGAGCACAAATGCAAACACAAAAGAAGTGTAAGTTTAATGAGAAGATGGTAAGACAGACCATTTCATATGTGTGTAATGAAAATCGAACAAGCGATCGCACTGCTCGTTAGTGGAAAGCCAGTCATGAAGGCAGGGGACGTTCCTCGTTACATGGAACCTTCACGCACACCGAAACATTAATCTCATTAATCCCGTTCTCCTTCGCCATAATGCTGCTCCCAAACTCGCTTCCATCATGCGTCAGGCTGCCTGCTCCCTCATGTACAGTCAAGGAGTCAAGGACAAAATCCAATTTGATTTCCAATAGCTAGGCCTTTCAAATCTGGCTTGTGTGCGCAACATGTGTGTGTGGAAAAGGAGATCACAAACGCAAAGTCGTTTTCGAGTAAAAAGAAGCAAGTGTACTGACAGAAAATCGAACCGATTAGTTCATTTTGTGGGAGGAAAACAATTAAATACGTCTTGTCTGGAAATGCATCATACAAGCACATCACCACTGAATCTAAATCACACAAATTTACTCTGCGTGTTCTCATTAAAACATAATAAAATTGATAGTCACATTAGACACTCTCACTTTTGACTGAACCTGAGGGCAAAATATGCAAAGTAACGTGTGTATGTGTGTGTGTGCGCGCTGTGTATATTCGGAGTGTATGTGTACACTATGTTCCTGCTCCTTTGATTCTAAAGCCAACTGAGTACATTTCTAAGAAAATGTCTATTAAAACAAAAGTGTGTGTGTGTGTGTGTGTGTGTGTGTGTGTGTGTGTGTGTGTGTGTGTGTGTGTGTGTGATGCAGGATGAATTAGAGTGAACAGCAGCATCAGCCCTATGAAAAAGCTCTAGCGTCCCAGAGCATCATCCTGATCTACAGGTATTTCATGCAGGCTGTATCTCTCTTTCTCTCTCTCTCTCTCTGTACACCTTACTCCACTGATTTTGAGTACACTCATACATGATGTGAACGCACACGCGTGGAGTTTTGCATATGTTGTTCTATGAAAGGGCATGATGTTATTTCTCTCTCTCTCTTTCTTTTCCCCTCATTTATTCTGCAAAGATTAACGACATAAGAAGCGTTTACGGCGCATTCCAGAAGACCAGCCCGAAAAGCCTGTCTGCATTCCTGTGCAAAGCACCCCCAAAAAAACAGCACCAGATCTCGGGAAAAAACACTCCGCAGACCTGCAGGATTCAGCCAGAAGAAAACTTAAAGCAACACACGCTCACGCTCACAAACACACGCGCGTACAGGCAGCTTGTATGCGGCATAATACTGTAATTTATTTATTTTTTTTTGCATATACAATCTTGGGGGTTAGGGACCCATTGGATGCATTGTCGTGACAGTGCAGATACATGCATGTGTGTGTGTGTGTGTGTGTGTGTGTGTGTGTGTGTGTGTGTGTGTGTGTGTTCGCGTGTGTGTTTGCATGTGCATGTAGGCATGTATGTTTGACTGCATGTGATGTTCTTACCGGACGGCACGAAATGAAGAACTTTGTTTGGTTCCATGACTGCTTTCTCAACCCATCATTTTCCTGTAGTCCAGTCACTAACGAGGGGACGATCACCTATGTTCTGCTCTCCTCCTCTCTCCTCCTGTCTCCCCCTCTACCTCTCTCTCTCTCTCTCTCCCTCTCAGACAGATTCAGTGAGTCAGCCTCACTCTGCCTCGCCACAGCTGTGACTCTGGGTCCTAAAGCCTACCCCGCTGCCATTCTATCTACCTGCTGCCTGCAGTCATAAGTCATAACTACTGTAAATTATAATCCATGATAGTATGTGTGTGTGTGTGTGTGTGTGTGTGTGTGTGTGTGTGTGTGTGTGTGTGTTTAGTAAAGTCAGATTATGAGCGATAAAAGGAGGGTTCAGGTTGCTGTAACAATCAGCATGTTTTATAACAATAAACACAAGACATAAAAAAACATAAGATGCATACAAATGATGCAATCACAGACTCGAGATTTTTAGAAAAAACATCTGGAGTGACCGCATCGTAATATTCCTCTACGTGACGTTCATTACAAAATTTCAGTTACCTGTGGTTGATTTATTCGTAAAAATTTAATTTAACTGCTTTAAAGTTCATGTTTATCCTGTTAAGAGTTTGGACGGTCAGTGAGATGTCAGGTGTTTTTGATCGCGTTTATTTAGATGACGTCTGAATGGACTTCTTTAACATAACGGAATCATTAAGAAGTGTTTTTGTTTTTCCTCGACAGCAAAACAGGGATGATTTGCAGCGTCTGGTTTTTATTTTTGCTCTAATAAAAGGAGCAGAATTATTTTCTGCTCTAACCATTTAGCTGGCATCAAAGGATCTTTCCACAGCGCACACCTGTTGGCTGCAAAAGAGTTGTTAGAAGCACGCATGTGAAAGCGAGAGAGCGTGAGGAGCACGTTCGCTGGGTGGCGAAGGATGTCGAGTGTTTTACACATGACTGTGTGTGTTTACAGAAAATCAGTGTGGGTCTGGTGTTGCTTCGTGGGGAGGAGACAGCTCATGTGTTGCGTTTAAATGCTGCAATAGAAGTAGTCCATAAACCAGAACTGATTGGCAAAAGTATGTGGACACCTGATCGATCGCAATCATATGTCTTTTTTGGACATACTGTTCCAAATTTAGTCATACTGTCATACCTTTTAAAATAACCTCAACTCTACTGGAAGGGCTTTCCACTAGATTTTGGAGAGTTGCTGTGGGGATTTGTGGACATTTGTGAAGGCCTGGTCCACATTGGAGTTCCAGTTGATCCTAATGTGTTAAGCGGGGTTGAGTTCAGAGCTCTGCAAAGGACGCTTAATTTCTTCCGATGCAACCTTGGCAAACATTATCTCTAAAGACCTTGCTCTTTCACTTACATATCCGGGAACAGGTCTGGGGCCTGTTAGTTATAGTCCAAATAAAATTGCAAATACCAAATTGTCATACCAAGACATCCTATACAAAAGATTTGTAGCAACAGTTGTGTGATGGTCAGGTGTCCAAATATTTTTGGTCATGTTGTGTATATTAGATCCTGCAGCCAAAACAAGAAAAAAAGCTTCTTAACTGCCTAACAAACACTGCATCACTCGGATAAGTCTATGGTTGTAGAGGTATAACGTTACATACCTTTCTTCCTGTCCACCCACAAGCCTCTATTAATCTCAGTGTGAGGCAGCCCGGGTCAACTACAACTAAACCACATCGCCTGCAGGGAACTCTGGAAGCAGAAACTCCTCAAAAAGGAAAATAAATGTTAGAATAAAACTACATATGTCCTAACAGTATTACCCTCAAGGTCTTGTTCCAACATAGATGTGTACTGTACCCAAACAGCAACGTCCTCAATTAGGACTGTAGTCATATCCAGCTCTGTCCATGTTAATCAGTAAAAGTTCAGTGAGTGGTTATTACGATTTCTGGCATAAAAACAGCCAGGTAGTGGTGTAAGTTCAGGATGCCAGTGACGCACTGAGAGAAAACTCACCCTCAACTTTGACCTTGTCATTGCCTCTGACTTGGACCCAGCTGTCCAAAGGACCTGTTTGGGCTCAAAGATGTGCATCGTGAAAAAAAAAAAATCCTCACACATCAAGAGGTTTCATATGAAGCACTGCCCCCTAGTGATGCTTTCAATAATCTGAAAACCTTATTATCTCCAAAAAAGAAGTACTCTTCAAGCTTCCCAGTTATGTACATATTTCACTGAAAAAAACACAACCCAATATATGCAGCATCTTCCTTTTGATCCATAGTCAGTCAGTGACGGATCAATCATCAGCTTAAAAGGAAATGTTTACCTTTCTATTCACCAGAGGGATCTAAAGGTAATGGACGCTGACAGAGGGTAGCCAAAAAATAACAAATTTAATAATCATTTCACATCATCACTTTTGTTTTTCTTTTTTCAAACATACTCTTTTTCCTAATTGAAAAACACACCCACTAAAACACTTTGAATGTTCCTTTTTAGGGCTTTTTCTTGCGCTGTTTCTTGTGTTCTCTTTCTATCTCATACACACACACACACACACACACACACACACACACACACACACACACACACACACACACACACAGAGGAAGAGGCAGCAGAGTTACTGGACAACAGAGGGTGGACCTTTCTTCCCGTAGATGCTCACCTCCAAGTTATATATGTCAATGTGTCTGCATGTGAGGCTTTGTGGTTTGTGAAAGCAAACTGGAAGACACCTGATAGACTGGCAACCTCTAATATTTGCAATTTAGCAAAAACCTCCAAGTAGAATAATTTGCTTATTACAACAAATGAGGCTGGTAACTCTAAATAAACTTCTCTGCAGCGAAGGTAAGTTTTGGTCTTGCTTTTCTGGGATCCTTCATAAGAACCAGTTTAATTATGGGGCTTGATAGATTTTGCAAATGCACTTGACAATACTGTTCTTGCAAGAATTACAGTGCCATGAAAGAGTATTTGTCCCCGTCCTGATTTATATATTTTTTGGCATATTTGTCACACTTATCACTCTCACTCACTCATCATCTATACAGCTATACAGTGAAACCTTGGATTGCCAGCATAATGTGTTCTGGATGCATGCTTGTACAGTATATCAAAACACTCGTACATAAAAGCGGATTTCCCCCATAATAAATAATGGAAACCCCAACAATTCATTCCACAAACCAAAAGTATTCATATAAAAATAGTTAATCAAAAATATAAAGTAAAAATAAAACCAATTAACCTGAACTTTACCTTTGAAAAGAATTGTGGCTGTAGAGATTGAGACCAGAGAGAGGTGGAGGAAAGGGGCTACTGTATAGGACGACTTTTACATACACTCCCGCGTGCACACACAGACACACACACACACACACACACACACACACACACACACACACACACACACACACACACACCAATTTAACGATAGACTCTCACTCAACCAAGCGCGGGCACACACACAGACAAGGGGGTTACAACTGTGTAAGACGTCTTTCACTCACACACACACACACACACACACACACACACACACACTAGTTTACCAAATAGAGACTCACCTTCACAAGCGCTGGTGAGTCTCTATTAGGTAAACTGCATGAGCACAATTGTGGGAGACAATTACCCACAATTCCGCAGCGCAAGAGAGAGAGAAGAACCATTTGCTCAGTTGTGATCACGTTATGTTTGGCGTCAAAACACGAAGCGAAAATGCATGCGTGCCACATGATACTGAATGATTCTTGGTACTCATATATCAAGACTCGCTCATTTATCAAGTCAACTTATTACTCGCAATCCAAGGTTTCACTGTATGTTATATACAGGGTCACGTGGGGCCCGGAGCCTATTCCAGGGCAGACGGCAGGGAATACCCTGTACAAAATGCCAATCCATTACAGGGCACACACGCATACACGCGCACACACGCGCACACACGCGCACACACGCGCACACACGCACACACACGCACACATACGCACACATACGCACACATACGCACACTTAACCTTTCACACAATACGGGCAATTTGGGCCTGCCAATTAATCTAATCTGCATGTCTTTGGACTGTGGGAGGAAAGCAAAGTATGCGGCGGAAACCCACCAAGCACGGGTACAACATGTGAACGACATGCACAAAGCCGCCAGGAATGCAGTTTTTAAATGATGATTTAATTTATTAAGGCAAAAAAGCTGTCCACATCTACCTGGTTAGGTGAAAAAGTAATTGCACACTAAACCTAATAACTGGTTGTGCTGCCCTTGGCAGCAACAAATGCAATAAAGCATTTGCAACAACTGCCAATGAGTCTTACACATCGCTGAGGAGTTACTCAGGTTATCTTTCTGTAATATGAAAATTTGTTTGATGATCTGAATTCTTTATGTTTTACAAAAATGAAAAAAATATATATATAAATAAATAAATAAAGCGGCACTGTCTTCCAGAACAGCTAACACAAACTTATGTCCAAATTTTTAACTTGTATTTAAAATCCAAAGCCAGGGCAGAAAGTAAAAAAAAAAAAGCCAAATATTCTTGTTTCTATGAGCATTTCAAGTCATTTGCATCTCATCATTTCTAATTGCTTATGTGATTTACACTTCACTACCTTGACCTCACACTGTGATTAACGCAACTGTTTTCCATATTACATCGCCGTGTGTTGTTCCACTTAAACTGCATCAATTTAACAACTAGTACGAGTTTTCATTCATTAATAAACAACACCATGACATTTTACACGCTTCATGTTTACACTGAATGGTATAAAATAGAGTTGCAAATTGAAAAAAAGTTAATTTTTCCTTAACCGATCGTTGAGCATGTTAATAATTAATAATGAATTAATAATTAATATTTAATGATAACAACATACACATTACCTTTAAGTCTTATTTAAACAGATGCAGCCGTACAAGGTGTTTCCCATAAACTACTTTAATTGTCGTGGCCGGCAACAGCATCATCATTGACCCCCACATATTATCTTTCTCTATATTATTTTAAATTATTAAGATTTTTCGATTAATTACACAGAAAGCACTTAGTCACTCAACCCTTCTGTCACACATGAACACATAGACCAGTCTATGAATAGCCCCGCCCCTCTGTGCACACACATCGGCTGTGCGTGTTTTAGAATAGAGGTGATCAGTTTTGTGACTGAGCTCGCTATAAAAATGAAGAAGGCAGAAGGGGAAGTGGATTGTAATCAGGCCAAAATAACTGCTGTTAAAAAAAACTGCTGTTAAAACATGGATTCACATGGTCAACCAGCAACGTCCAATCATGGCTCCAGTGTACTGAGAAAACTTTCTACCTTGATGGTATCCAAGCACTAGTGAAACCCAGGGATAAGTGCACTAGTGCAGCATGGGTTTTTATACGTTGATAAATACAGGTAGTTTTTACTCTCAACTGTGTTGTTATTCTGCACAATCACAAGTCCGGTTTTGACTTGAACTCATACAATAAGCTCTAGTATGGATAAATAGCCCAAAAGTCTGAATTCACAGACATTTTTCTTTATATGAAATGTTATATTTATATTTTTCTTTTTGCAATCAGAGTAGAATGGTGTGGTGATTCCATGCATCAGATTGGTGACAGAATTGTTTTTAAATAATAAACAAAATAAATGTATGCATCACCACACTGATTCAAAAATCTTTTTTTATTATTATAATTTTTTTTTTTTTTTTTTTAATTGATGGTGGTGACATTTGAGGTGGTGACATGTTGCTATTACTCTGTACTCCTACAGGTGGTGTACTCTAAACTATTCACATAGGTAGGCAGCATAGCATCCTGTGGATATTTAAAAAATAAAAAATCAACACCTAGGTATTGTGATAATACCTTTTTTGGTGGTCCCTGGTGATTCCCGTCACTATGACACAAGTCTGACCACGTGAGTCTGAATGCTTCCATTTACTATGCCAGACACACATTGAAGAGTTACCATAATAATAATATATTAGAACTGGCACAATAATATAACCTTATGATTTATTTTTCAGCCACTGTCAGAGCCTCATTGTTGTTGAAAGCTAATCCTGACCTTCTGGTTTGAGAGATCACCCTTGCTGTTAGGTAAAATAACTACAATTCCTCTGTGAAGGGATCTTTACAGAGCTGTTCACCTGCTACTGAGATGTGGCTCAGGTTTAGACTCAAGTATTTAATCCAGTCATAGCTGTTCATCCTGCACTGTGGTGATCATCGCTTTTAAAATATGACCTTGGCCAGCTGTAAGCGCATCACTTTTAAACAATAAGTTTTTAAAAATTAATTCATACATTCATTCATCTTCTATACAGCGGGGACTTGGAGCCTATCTCAGCAGACTTAAGGCACAAGGCAAGGTACATCCATGGTGCCAATCTATCACAAGGCACACACATACACACACACACACAAAGGCAAATTGGGAACACCAATTTATCACCTCTGCATGTCTTTGGACTATGGGAGGAAACTAGAGGAAACCCACCAAGCACACAGACCTGAGGCACGAATTGAATCCTCGACCCTGAAGGTGCGAGGCTACAGGGCTAACCAATATGCCACTGTGCTACAAAAGAAAATGAATAAAAGACACTCAATCTTGCAACTTATTCAGGCTAAGCAATAAAAAAACCAAGACTGGAAAATAAACTGCATTTACGTGGAGCCTAATAATCCACTTGCACTCAGAATAACAGCCCGATAAGAATAAAAATGCATCATGTAAACATCTCAGTCTGACCCGATACCGCCCAGAATTTTTCCAAAAAGGGTGGTGTAAACCTTTTATAATTTGTTCAACTGGTAAATATTAAAAAGCCATGTAAACACTTGAGTTAGTCAAGTGATTCTTGGAATAAAGACATTGTCAAGTCATTATTATACATTCTTTGCACCATATGGAGGTAACATTAGGTGATGTGAGGAATCGTTTAGTGTTCTTGGTGAGCTGTTAAGGTTCTCTATGTACTCTCCTCCTGTTTAAAAACTGTAGGAGCTGTATGTGCTTCTGAGATTGCAGACAAATTAAAAAGCAGAAACAAATAAGGTTTCCATGATACAATGTGAAATTAACTGAATTTATCAAAGTTTTTCTTCTTCCTTTTCTTTTTATGAGTTATTTCTGCCAAATTAAACATGTCACAACAAGCAGAACCACTTTCACATGTCAAAAGAATACAGTTATACTCTGATTCAAGGCTTTAAACACATATCTGATCAGATGAAATCAGCATCCATGTGAACACTAAAATTGGAATCTCGATGTAATCAGATTTGATTTCAATCAGATTAAGGAAATACTGTCGCAGCTTATGATTTTTACATTGATTTAACTTACTAAAAAACGTTTTTGTATTGCAGATTTTATCCACTGAATAAATAAAGAATAACGTCACCTCAGATTTAGTTTGATACATTAGTGGTGTATGAAATATTAAAATCTGAATCTACTGTAGTAGCAGCATATTTATCTCAGTCGTTCGTTTAAGCGTGATTCAGTAAACAATGACAGTGTTAAATTGATTGTTTTAGTGTTGCATTCACTTCACCCCTGCTGTGTTTGATAAAGGTAGTGAGAACACAAGTGTTCAGTTAGAGCTCATGTGTTTAGTATACTTTGTTTCAGGACGGTGTTTATGTTTAAACCTCAAACTAACGGTTGTTTCCAGCAGGTTCTTCCTCTCAGCTCACGCGCTCACCGCCGGAGTCCTTAACTTACCTTCCACGAATCTGTTAACGGTCACTCCTCTCATCTCTCCTCCGTCACTGTCAGTTTTCATCCTCTCTCCGAATGTTGTTTTTGGAAATACTGTAGTTTATCTTCAACGGAAAGTTCTACAAAAAGTTTTCCTTCGTTAAAATCTCAAACATCCTCTTGCCGAACACTTAACAGCCCTCTCGGCGTTCACCTACAGTAGGAGCGTCAGTGTGAGCGCGGCTAGGGCGCGCGCAGTTGTTCCGCAGGTGTGCGTGACAGCACGCGCCCCCCAATAAAAGGCGCACAAAGGCTGCGTCTCAAACCACAGAGCAAAGTGCACAGGCAGCAGCAAACATGCCCGTGCTTTCACATTTTTAAAAACTTTTTAGTAGGCGAGCACGTGATTGTAGACGCAGCCTAAAGGATGTGGGTTGGACCACCAGCTCTGGACGAGGTGACAGGCTGCATGTACTCCATCCTCGTTTTGCTGATGACAAAATAAAACAAACCGTCTGCTTTGAGAAAACAAATCTCCCTCCTTAAGTTAGAAAGTGTCGGGTTGTTTGGCTTACCAAAAGGGTCAGAAAAAAGACCCCTATAAAAATAAATTAAGAATATCAAAAGCACTGTAATTTTTTATTATGATTAATATTATGATGAAACCATATTCATATGTCCTGAGATTAAACCGAAGACCATGATTTCTTATCCATGCTGCCTTGATGTCCATGCTATCAATCAGTGGGCCTCCAGATGTTTGTCTCCAGATGAAAGTAGATCATAATTTTATTGACATATTCCTTAAACCAATACCAGGCCAGTCATTAGAAATTACGAGCAAGGGACATTTATTTTAAAATGAACAAAGTCACAAAACTCCATGAGTTTGGATTTTGGTTGTTAGTCACACATGGGATAATCCCAAAAGAGAGACAAATATAATTTTGTTTTCCATTCATTACTTAAAAGGGTGACACGGTGGTTACCACTGTGGTCTCGCACCTCCAGGGTGGAGGGTTCAATTCTCTCCTCGGACCTGTGTGCCGGGAGTATGCATGTTCTCTTTTATGTGCTTGGTGGTTTCCTTCTGGTAGTCCTGTCTCCTCCCATAGTCCAAAGACTTCCAGATTAGACTGTTCTGGTGCTTTCAAAATGCAATTTGTGTGAGTGCGTGAATGTATGTGCTTTCACCTTGCAGTGGATTGGTATTCCATCCAGGGTGTACCACGCCTAGTGCCTCGAAATGCCAGGGATAGGTTCCAGTAAAAATAATAATTATTGGGATAGTGGACCTGGTTTTAGCATTTTATGGGGAATTTTTAGATGTGATTTGGCCACCCTGCAGGTGAATAAAGTTAATTAGGGCGTGAGATTACACAGTCTATGAAGGGTATGCATTCCTCCTTTTAACTCCAAACAAAACATGGAGTAAAAACTATATGAGTGAATGATTAGAGTATAAAGTGAAATCACACAATAATTTACAAGATTATTGCAAATCATTAAATCATAAGATCATGTGTGGATAAATATATTTACCCATATTAGATTAGATTAGATTCAACTTTATTGTCATTACACATAGTTACAAGACAACGAAATGCAGTTAGCATCTAACCAGAAGTGCAAGTTAGTAGTGCAATATAAACATATATACAGATAACCTAATAAAACATAAGGTCTATGTATAAATTGAATTACAGAGAGTATATATATATACAGTGTAATGTGAGCATGGATGGATAAATTAATGTACAGAATAATTGTAAATCTACAGATATGTCTAAATATAAATATGTGGAATGAAGATATGCAGAAACTATATATATGTGAATTTACATTATGTGCAATAGTATGAATATAAATATGAATAAATATGAGTAATTTAACAGCTGGATGGAAATGCAGAGTATACCTATACACACATATCTACATATATGAATATACATATATTAGTATACAGTCTATGTGCAGACTGTACAAATGAATGAACAGGAAGTATTTACAAAGGTATTATACAGGAATGTTGGGTTATCAGTGATAGTGATAAGGGGGGGGATGGTCCATGTAAGGGGGTCAGTGAAGTTGTGTTCAATATAAATATATTTATATATTTTTATATATATTTATTTATTATAAAATATATTTATTCAGACACAGATCTTTGCATGGGCTCCCATCTGTATATCTGTTCCCATCTGGCCCACAGCCCAAAGACATGCACAGTAGGTTGACTGGCATTTCAAAATTGCCTGTAGTGTGTGTGTGTGTGTGTGTGTGTGTGTGTGTGTGTGTGTGTGTGTGTGTGTGTGTGTGTGTGTGTGTGTGTGTGCTTGTGTCTTGCAATGGGTTGGCACCCCGTCCATGGTGTCTCCTGTCTTTGCCCTGAATTCCAAGGTATTCTCCAGGCTCTCCAAGACCTTACACAGTATGGAAAATGAATGAATGTATAAATTATGACATGACATTTAATAATGGTTTGGCATACTTCTGCACATGTTTGAAACAGCACAACATTACAAAAGGCTGATTTCAAAGCAGCTGTATGCTTGAAATAAAATTTAATGCTTCTCCCTTCATTGCACATGATATTAGCTTGGTGATTCACCAGTGGAGGCAAATGTGATTTAATTAGTGATGCTCATAAATAAGTTGACTCTTTTAGCTATTTTTTAGATGAACGTGAGATGACTCTCATATATAAAGAGTTGTAATATCCTTTTGCTAGAAATGTATTAATATTGTGGATTCCTGATTCTTTAAAGTTCTTTAATCACACACAATGTAGCAAAGACTACAGTTCATCGACTGAATTTTATAAACATCTAAGGGTTTGGCAGAATATAACAATGCAGAGACAGTTCTAAAGAGACATTTAAGGCTTCTGTGTGTTCTCTGTGTGACTGATGCAACATAGGCATCTGACTGCCCTGCTGATTTTTTTAATGATGTGTATAAGGTTTGGGGCAGTGAACTTTATCAGGATAAAAAGACTGGAACTCTAGTAAAGTTAAATGCAGACACAGGAGGACAATAATATGTTGAGGAATGAACAAGAAGATTACATTTTATATCCCATTTAAGTGTAGAATTACAAAGAACCCAACTTGTGGTGGATTCACTTGTTCCCCTTAGAAAGTTAGTAATAAGTACATGAGACCCCAGGGAGATGCCATCCACACTACTGTGGAACAACATAATGGCTGTGACATTTTGACATTCTGGCACTTTATATTTTGTTAAAGGCCCAGAAGATTTTTTTTAGTAATTTGGGAACTGAACAATGAACCAGATCTAAGTGATGAAGTGAACACAGAACAGGTTACAACTAAGGGCATTCAAGGTATGCATGCTAGGGGCCTTTGTGATTAAAAGTGGTTCCTGGACTGCGAGATTGCATTTCTGAGCTGGTGATTCAGTCCAAGGTGCATGCCCTACAGACATGGGTGACCTGGATAAGAGTGCCAACGCATGGGAAGAGGAAAGCATGGGAATTAACATTCCATCTATTTAATGTGTAATGACCGTACATCCTCCCTGCTCCATACCCCTGTGGCATCACGCTGCTCCCTAGATGCGGAAGGAGGCATCCCTGGTGGTTGTTCCTCATCAATGGGTCACACATCCCAAGTAAATTTCTTTTGATAATATTGTGCTACATTTGAGGCAAGCAAGCATTTAACGTCCTCTCACTGAGAGAGCCTGAGAGAATATGTCTGCTAACCTTTGTAGTCCATGACTCTGTCTATCTATTTAAAACATCCTTACAATGAATGATTGGTTGCAGTGACTTATGACCTCATGTCAGTGGTCACTGCTGTAAAGGAAAGTTCTTTATCTCAGCTAACCACCAGAGTTTGGGCAGCCCTGATCAAACTTTCTGTTAATGTGAACAGCTAATTAAGTGAAAGATGAAATGATCTCCAAAAACCATAAAGCTAAACATGAAACACTCTTTTGCAATGTTGTAAGTAATTCGGTATTGGTTTTTTTTTTTTTTTTTTACAATTTTAGAGTAAAAAAGGTAAAGCAGCGGCCTGCCAAAGATTGGGAACCCCAGGAGACTTGAGCCCTCAGATAACTTTGACCAAGTTATCATACCTCAATTAGACTGTTATGGTCGTGGCTTATTTACTTTACGGTCATTGTTAGTAAAGGACAAGTGATACAAATTTCAAAGTTTTCTAAATACCCAGTCCTAACCTTCTCGCAAGAATCAGCAACCATGGGTTCCTCTAAGCAGTTGCCTCACAAAAATCACTGATGCACACAAAGCAAGAGAAGGTAGTAAGATGATAGCAAAGTGTTTTCATGCACCGATTTCCTCAGTTCAGAATGTAATTAAGAAATAGCAGTTAACAGGAACTGTGGAGGTGGCAATATAAGGTATGGAAGACCAAGAAAGATATCAGGGAGTGCTGCTCGTAGGATTTCTAGAAAAGCAAGTCAGAACCCACGTTTGACCTTCAGGACGATTTGGAAGACAGTTCAGCGACACCTGCACAAATATGGCCTTCATGGAAGAGTCATCAGAAAAAACATCTCCTGCGTCCTCACCACAAAATTCATCGTCTCATTTTTTGCAAAAGCACATTTACACATGATGCACTTTGAGAAAAAATCATGAAAAGAACACCAATCCAGCTGTTAAGCATGGGGGTGGATCGATCATGCTTTAGGGTTGTATTGCAGCCAATGGAACAGGGAACATTTCACGGGTAGAGAGAAGAATGGATTCAATTAAATTCCAACAAATTCGGGAAGAAAACATAACACATCTGTAAAAAAAAAAAAAAAAAAAGCTGAAGTTGAAAAGAGGATGGCTTGTATAAATGGATAATGATCCTGAAGACACCTCATAATCGACAATGGATTACCTCAAGAGGTGCAAGCCATGGCCCTCACAGTCTCCTGACTTAAACAACACTGAAAATTTGTGGATAGATCTCAAAGAGATCAGTGAGAGCAGTGCGGGCAAGACAGACCAGGAATCTCACACAACTGGAAGACTGCTGTAAGGAAGAATGGGTGAAAATCCCTTAAACAAGAACTAAAAGACTCTTGGCTGGATACAAAAAGCATTTACAAGCTATGATACTTGCCAAAGGGGTTGCTACTAGAAACTAGCTTAGCGGGGTGCCCAAACTTTTGTTGCGGGTCCTTTTCCTTTTCTGTTATTTTGAAAATGTAAAGTATGAAAATAAAACAAATTCTTTCACTTAAAATATAAAGAGAATGTGTCATCTATAACTTTTATGCCTTTTTGAGATCACTTCATCTTCCACTTGCTTAACTGTTAACATCAACAAAAAATTTGACATGGGATGCCCAAACTTTCGCACACCACTGTAAAACGTCACACCAGTAGTCACTGATTCAAGCCTTCAACCCTATGAAGTTATGAAGGATGAACAGTTCTATCCACTAAGCCACCATGCTATCTCATAGGTTAACAAGCTACCAGTACAAAGTTTGTAGCTCCAAATGAAACAATGCAACAAATGCTCACTACTGTACATGATAGAAAAAAATAATATACACAATGCCACACACTGAGCTGATAAGCCTCATACACTTTTGATGCAGTGGGCCATCAGCGGAGACAAGGTCACTTGCATACATATTCTTAAATTGAACTGCTGATAAAGCACTATATTTGGTCCTAATATGTTGAAGTGTACACTTAGTGTCTGGATTGTATGAGAATTTCTTTCTACCCTTCTGTTAAATGGACCATCTGAAAGGGCTCTAGGACTAGTCAGAGGAAAATGAAAATCTAAAATTGTGTGTTTAAATAGGCCAGTTAAAAGTTGCGTAAAAGTTGTTATTGCTTGGCTTCAACATAATTACTGTACTTGCACTGCAAGATGTATGTTTTGAAATGTGGCTTGTTTCATATGGGCATGGATTGTTGAATGCAGCATTTAAAAGGGGCTTAAACAAATAACATAATATTAGTAATGTCATAACCTTTTCAGTATATATTCAATTATTTTATTGCTTACAAGGAGTTTGACGTGTTTATGTGTTTCAGGAATATTTATTGCGATTTAGGTTTAGTCTATAGTGTGTAAATAGTACACTGGCCAGAGTGCCTCAATCAATTTTTCTTTTAATCCATACTGATCTTCACATTTCTAATACTTTCGGATAAAAGCAATTCCCCTGCTAACATCAGGAGATTGATGGACCCTTCCCTTGGGCTTAGTTTTCACACATACAGTGTTCAAATCAAAAAGACTTCTTGGAGCCCCTGCAATGTCATTATTTGTGCATAATCTATTGGATGAGGGAGTCCCAGCAGCAGGTGACGAATCAGACAAAGGTCCTCAATGGAGTACTATTATTTCCTACCCCGTTGGAAACCTGGGATTGTTGCACCACAGATATGTCAACACTATTAGCTATATTACAAAAGCATGTATTAGGAATATTTAAGGGGAAGAGGCAAACTCAGCATATCAACATCCTGGAAATTGAAGCTATGAGCCTAGAGCTACACTATTTTCAGGAAGCTCTAACAGGATCACACATTTTAGTGTGGACTGAAAACAGCACAGTATTGTTTTATATCAACTACCAAGGGCCACAATATTGCAGGTGACACATATTATATGCTAGCCCGTCTCTCAGGCTGATGCAGTCAGATACTGGATGTGCTCACTTGTACAAGTTCTGTGGCAAGATAGTTCAGGCAGTTCAGATAATATGGAAGAAAAAAAAAAGAAAAGAAGCATCTGTAGAGACTGTAGAATAGATGAGACTTGGGTCTGTTGGTCAGCAACACAATTAACCAGAAGCAAGTCCATGTACAGTAGCATACCTGAAACACAGGAGAGATTTAGCAGGGTAAATTTGCATATGTCTACCAAGTTAACTGCACTTAAATCACATAGGTGGCCTGATGACCAGGCCAATTGCCCTAAGTGAAATGTTCTCTCAACATCTCCCTCATAGAGCGATCAAGATCTGCAAACTGGAGTGTTTTAATGCAAGCAGTGCAACAGCTCACTTGTTGCCTATGTGTGCCTCATACAATGTAATTTCAAAGGTTTCCTTATCACATCAACCATTCATCAGTACTCAAGTAACATAGATCTGGACATGGAGCCCGAAGGAGAGGTATCAAGATCAGGGATGTGGCTCAAGCTGATCTACTTGTGGTCCATGAAGCTACCTGAAGCATGTCCCACAAAACCCAGGTATGGTAGAGCTGTCAGTCCTTTAAAGCTATGGACTGTGGCATAGTGAAATCCATCATAACCACTCACTCACTCATCATCTATACCGCTTAATCCTGTATTCAGGGTCACGTGGGCCTGGAGCCTATCCCAGGAGACTTAGGGCACATGGCAGGGTACACCCTGGACAGGGTACCAATCCATCGCAGGGCACAGACACACACACATACACTCACTCATTCACACACTACGGGCAATTTGAGAACACCAATTAGCCTAACCTACATGTCTTTGGACTGTGGGAGGAAACCGGAGTACCCGGAGGAAACCCACCAAGCACGGGGAGAACATGCAAACTCCATGCACACAGAGACGGAAATATATCATAACCAGCATTGTGGAAAGAAGCATGTTTAGTGCCACAGGTGGCATATTACTTGAACTGCCACCATTTGGAGGGGGACTGTCACAGCTATTTTATTATTGTATTAAATGTGAATGCTCATAGGAGATGGAGCGAAGGAAAACCAACCAGGCATCAAACTGAGAGATGAGAGCCACCATGGAGTAACAACACTGAGCAGTAGTAATTCACTGAATCTAACAAGGTTGTGCGTGAAGTTAACAAGATTGTGAGTGAAGCTAACAAGATGGTCGAGTGTAGCTTAAAAGGTTAACAAAGCTCTTGATGGGAATGTGATTTTCAGCACGTGTTAAGTGAATTGTTAGCATTAGAGGACTGGATACCTATAGCACTGACCGTAGTCTTAATTTGATTTTCAGAATGTAACATATGGTGCATGTGCACAAGAAGGTATCACCATGCCTGTGTGACTCGAGTGCGGACCTGCACTTTTGGGGTCATGGTCACAAGTTGATGACTTTGCTGTTACTTCTTGACAAGGAAACCAGCACATCTGAATAATTAACTTATTTCATCCTGACCGTCTTATTCTTAAATATGCAATGTTCTGATATTTACTACACAAAGCACTAAAAGACCAGTAGACTTATTATGGGGTGGATATTCAGCCTCTCATTGCATAAAAAAACAAGATATTATTATATATGCTTGCAACCATTAAGTGGTAGTTAATAATGAGTTGAATTAAACATGCTTAGTGAGGATTTAATACCGAAATTGCACGCGTTAGTATTTCGGCCACTGCTGTTGCATGATCGTTATGCATGTGGGATGGAATTAGACTAAAAGAAGCAGTTTCTAAAGTAAATTAATATTTTTAGGTTTTAAATATACTCAAAGAGACTGGAATGCCTTCTGAGACCAATGTTAAAAATATAACAATATCACTCTAATAATTAATAGTATCACCTGTTTAAAGCCAGTGCAGTGTTTCTTAGCACATGGTAATTGAAGGAAACTGCATGTTCATCATAGACATATTTTGAAGACTGATTTTTTCATGGATAAATTTTGAATGGCACTTAAAGTGAGCTATAGTTGTACACAAAATAGTATGATATACTGGATCAAATTTTACTTTATAAGCTGCCAAACTTACTACTAGGTAAATTTTAACAATATATCTGACCCCTCTGAATGTATTTTTCTCTGCTTGCCATTTTATTCATACACTGATCAGCCATATCATCAACACCACATAACATTTACACATTAACATTGATTATTAATTTTCAATTTTCAGTTTCTTTATATAGTGCTTTTAACAATGGTCATTGTGTCAAAGCAGCTTCAGAAAATAAAAAGAAATTTTATGGAAGTGTGTATGAGTGAGAAAAAAGTGTCAAGATATTAATGAAATTGTCCCTGATGAGCAAGCCAAGGGTGACGGCGACAGTGGCAAGGAAAAACTCCCTGAGATGGCAATAGGAAGAAACCTTGAGAGGAACCAGACTCAACAGGAAATGCATCCTCATTTGGGTAATAACGGATAACAGAAATTATATAATATCATGTGTGTTATGCAGCTGGAAGTTCAATAGAACAGAAGTTGTTTAAATTAACATGTAGTCCAGTTCAGCACAGGGATGAGTCAGCAGGTGCAGAAGGCAGATTGGGTCTGGATCACTGGGAGCTCAGGAGCAGCATGTGTAGCTCCAAACCATCATGAAGCAGAATCCAGCTGGAGCAGGTCCTTCTCTGGATGCCTCAGGATCCTTCAGGGTTGGCCTCTTTCTACTGAAGCTGGCACAATCTCCAGATGCCTCGGGATGGGTAGAAAAATAAAGAGCAGGTGGAAAGAATTAGCGTAGTTGCCATTCAGGATAGATGTACTGGAGTATGAGGTCGTGGGATGAATTACATCAGAGCCGGATTAAAGAGATGCGTCTTGAGTCTACTTTTAAACTGGGAAACTGTGTCTGAGCCTCGAACACTGTCAGGAAGGCTATTCCAAACTTTAGGAACTAGATATGAAAATGCTCTTCCCTCTTTTGTAGATTTTGATATTCTGGGAACTACCAGAAGTCCTGAGTTTTGTGATCTTAGAGCGTGGTGGATTGTAACGTGTCAGAAGACTGGCTAGATGTGGATAGATACGTGGGAGCTAAACCACTTAGAGCCTTGTACGTAAGTAATGCTAGTTTGTAATTAATTCTAAACTGAACAGGTAGCCAGTGCAGGCATGATAATATTGGGGTTATATGATCATATTTCCTTGATCTGGTGAGAACCCTGGCGACTGCATTATGGACTAACTGCTTGTTTATTGAGGATGCAGGATATATAATTATACTGTATATCAGTAAACTGGTCACAGGATCATGGGCCTAAAGTCAAGCCATGTAGAACAAATCATGTTAATGAGGAAAGAGCACAAAGTGCCCAAAACTGCTGACCCATCTTCCAAACGCCTTAGATCCCAATCTGATCAAGCACCAATCCCCCTCCCTACAACCCTCAGAATCCAAAGCATCCACTGCCACCGTCCTGGTGCCAGGCACCCCAGCAAACCCCAGAGGTATTGTGTAGTCCTTCCCCATCTGGAACGAAATTAAACAATATAGGGCGTCATGTTTTGTGTTGTAATGATATGGTTGATGATCATCACATATTTTTTGACAGCAAAGTAAAAAGCTTCATCCATCTTCGGTCCCCATTTTCTGGACTGGATGTTTTAAGTTTTTTTTTTTTTTGGTGCAGATTAAAGGCAAGTGCTTGTGGTTAAAAGCAGTAGTCTAGACAACCCTAGGTGATTTTCATAATCTTCGTGGAAAGCCAAGAAAATGGACTTAAACAGGTGTGTAGGCTATCTTCGAATATGAACAGCAGTGTCCCAAAGTGACCTACTGTTTCTTAAGCCACTTTTCATCTTATTTACCTTATGACACCATGCGTGTACCGACATGTTGCCTAAAATAATAGCCCGGGTTTAAGAACAGACAGTGACAAAGCTTAATAATAATAATAATAATAATAATAATAATAATAATAATAATATTATAGTTTTACATTTTTTAATACTGGTCATTGTCAATATATACAGTCTACATGAATCACATTAATACCTAGGTTTTCATGGAGTGCAGGATAAGTTATCTATGATATACTGTAAGTTATCTAGTTATCTATTTATGACTGATTTTCCTATTATTTGTGCACATAGCCACATTTATGAATATGCAGTCCAAAAACAGTGAACGAAAGATGCAATGGCAAAAAATGGTATGGCATACAAAGCATGCAATGGCTTACAATGGTATAAAATGAAAAGGCAGGAGAGCCTTGTTTGTGTGTAGGATACAGGACAGGGATTGGGAAATGCATTGCCCAGAGTAGAAGGGGAAAGTAAATAAACCTCTCACTGAGGCTATATTGGCAGGCAGTTGGTGGGTAATTTGTTCAGTGGTAATTTGGCCTTCTACAGTGCTGTATGTGAGAAGACCCTTGAGGACCCCAACCAGGCTGACTAACATAGTCTCTGAGTCACTGAGGACAGTGTTTAAGAGTAGACTCTATGTATAGAAATAAGAACTGATATGTTTTCATGCAAATAGATACAGTATCCATTGAGGTCATGATTACTCAGTCTATTAGCGATTATATCTCCTGAAGTATAGCAGTAGAAAGAAACAAATTGATTATCCACGTGTTAAGTGTTTTTGTTTACTTGGCTCAGTATTTCAATTTTGCTTTGTGCACACTTGTGACATGAGTTATTATAATGCATTGAAGGAAAATACCTGCTATAATCATATTTGCGTGCACATTTCTGTACTCTTATCTTTAACATGCCACCCTTGTCAACCTTTCCAACATCTACTAACACCCCCTCCCTTTGCCACCTTCCCTTTTAGCTCATTGGCTCTTCTGCTAAGCCCAAATATATTTTTAGGCTGTTGTTCTTTCTGAGGGGTGGATACGGCGAGTGAGGGGATAGATATATACAGAACCCCCAACAACAGAGTTCAAAAGTTGTGAATTTTATTAATCTCTCTGTTGATTATTTCCTGTCTTAAATGGCAATTTAGGATTAATATACCTGCAGACTATCTTGGAGAGAACAGCTAATTCAAAGTAAGAGCCTGAAAATCATGTGTGTTTGTGTTTTTCTGTTTTTTCTTTCTTTCTTTTTTTTTTCAATGCAATGCATTATTTTTATATTTGACCAAACGTTTTTATTAGTAAAACGATTCTGTACATTTATGTGCATTCAGACAGCAAGATGGCAGATGTCATGGTCCAGAAGTTTTCCTTACCTTTCTTATCTTGCTCATCGTGCCACACCCAAGCTGATGAGCAGCCAGTCACAGAGCAGAGATCTCACCAAGGCAGCGAACAACTGGAGCAGGAAACATTAAAAACAGCAAAAGACCCAAACAATAACCCAAATCAAAACAACTCAAAGCTAGAGTATGAAGACACATCTGCATCCAAGGTCAGAGAAGCGCAAACTCCCAGCACAGATCCTGACCTTCAGGACAAAGATATGGTCTACTCTGTGGCCAATGGCAATCCTCTTTCAGAGGCTGCAGCAAGCAGACATGGAACTGTTCAATCCTATCTGACTTCTGATAAACAGGAAAGGGATTCATCATCAGCCGGGAATGGCCAATCTAAAGGCAAAGTTTCTTATAAGACTGTGTTTGAGAAATGGGCAAGCCTGCAATGTGAAGAACAGCGGCCCAGTACAAAGCGCCAGCTCTCTGCAGAGAGCGCAGCAAAGTGTGTGGCTGTAAGGAAGAGGAGCACAGTGGCAAGCAATAAAGAAGAGCCAGCAAAGGCGCTCTCACACACCAACCCTGGCTCACAGCCCATGAAAGCTGGTCTACCCATACGCTCCTCCTGTCAGAGGCAGCCAAGAAGACAGCTGTTCGGCAGCACTGGGGTCTTCCACAAAGTGGACGCACACGTAATTAGCAAAGGAAGGGAGGTAATACACACACACATGCACACACACATAGAAAACACACACAAAGAAAGATATTTCTAAATAATTTCTGAAACACGAATTCTAGATTAAACTATGGATATCAGTACTATACTCATACACATGCAGAAACACCTTAATATTATCACTGACCCGACTTTACTTGTATGGTGGACCACTGATGGGATAGTAGCGTGTTATTTGGTGTTGCAAGCAGGTGCACCACTGTTACTGGGGTTTTCATATTAAAACACATCTTCTGTGTACTCAAGATAAATGCAGAGGCACAACACCATGTACACAACTAGTCACAAATTATCTGCACTCCGGTTACATTAAAACGTCTGTTGGCTGCACTGTCTTATCAGTGCTTTCTGTTCAAGGCTACCGTCTCCTCTCCACAGTCACTGCTGTGCAGGTGCGAACATGTTACATCATTTCAACTGTAAATGCGGTGCGAACAAATAAAGATGCCCGGCTTGTGATTTGCACAAAAGAAGAGCAGTGATTTGTTTTACTGTGGTCTGAGAGTGTACCTGGTGCCGAAACAACTCACAGAAGAGCATAAACAGAAGCATTTGGATATCTCAAAACAAAATTTGGACTGATATTCTCAGGAAGGTGAAAGTTTCTTAAAGAGAATCATTCCTGGTGACGAGACATGGATCACGGCAACCAACAGCGGAAAAATTGGTGCTTCCAGTTTTCTGGGATTCTCAAGCGCAAGCCTCAGAACATTACATTATTGTGATCTTGCAGGGCAATGCACATCCGCACATCTCTGCCCACGCTGTCGAAACTGTGAAAAGTTTCTTGATTTTGAGGTGTTTTGAAGAATCCTCCCTATAGTTCTGCTCTCGGCCCATCAGACTTTCACCTGTGTGGTCTGGACAGGTTGTATCCTGCTTTGTGCCTTAAGTCTCCTTGATCAGGGTGCCAATCCATCAACCCCACTTTATCCTGTGTACAGGGTCGTGGGGGGGCAAGGAGACTTTTCGCTGGACAGGGTGTACCCTGCTTTGTGCCTTAAGTCTCCTTGGCCCCCCACGACCATGTACACAGGATAAAGTGGTACTGATGATAAGTAAGTAAGTGAGAATTCACACACATGTATGCTTTTAGAACATGGTACTATAGATAACTGTGAGGAGTAAACTTTGAGAAAGCCCTCTATCCAACTACAGTCTATAGAGACCAATACTAACACATCCGTGGAAAGATTATAAACCTTTATTCCAATCTAACATAAAGAAAAAAAAATCACCAGCTTCAAAATATCATATATCAATATATTATTCAAATATCATAAATCATCAGCTTATTCAAAATATCAAATATCATATAAGGGAACTCGTCCCTTAGCATTGGATGAGGGGATAATGTCTTGGAGGTTGTACTCAAAGTTGATAGGTGAACTCATAGTTGCACAGAAATCATATTCACTGATGATTTATGAATAGATGTACTGTAAGGCTTATCACAGTACTGAAACAGCACTAGGTAGAGCCACAAATTATTGGCCGCTGTTCACAGTTTTGTCTTTATGATGTCAAAAGACTTTTTTTCCATCTCTATATCACCCATTTTGTTGGGGGCTTAGGGATCATCTCAAATATGGGTGCTATCAATTTGTAAACATCAGTGGTTAGGTCTGTCTGCATACAGATCTCTGATGTTCCAAATTTTATTCAGAATAGAATAAAAGTCTGGATTTAACTAGGCAAATAGTTAAGAGTCTTCCACTGGATAATTACTATAGTGATTAATATGTTTCAGCTGGCAACAAGCCTTAATTGATGCAGTGAGTAGCTTCTCATTTCTTAAACACCCATGTCAGAAGACATTTCCTGTGGTTGTGGCAAAGATGTTGCTCTATTTCATAAAGGTCTGATTATTGGTCTGCATCAAGCAAAGAAAACAACTAAGGAGATTGCTGAAATTACTCAGATTGGGTTAAGAAACACTTTTAATAAAAATTTGGGAGCATAATTATGAAGCATCACCTTTGAGAAATAAATATAATCAGGTTTTTATTTATTTATTTTATTTATTTTTGAATGATCACTTCAACCTTTTGGAATCAAATTGTAAAAAAAGCAGCAGTCGTTTAACAGTCGTAAATTTAACAGTGAAAGTAAAATCATTGCCACACATACAATGTGAAAAGAACTCAAGGCATTGGAACTAAACAGCTGTGATAAGAAGACCACTTATCAATGAGGCTAATCTGAAAAAAAAAAAAAAAGCTTCAGTTTGCTAGGGAACATGAAGAATGAAATGTGAAAAAAAAGGTTAGGTGGTCTGTTGAGTTCAGATTTACCCGGTTCCAGAGTAATGAGTGCATCAGGGAAAGAAGAGTGGCGGATGAAGTGATGCACCCATCATGCCTAGTGCCTGTAGGGTCAGTGGTACAGTATGAGCTGATGTTGCTTCTGTTGGTCAGGTCTAGGTTTAACAACGTTATGTGCTCAAAAAATGAGGTCAGATGTCTACTTGAATATACTGAATGACCAGGATTTCCCATCAATTACTTTTTTTCTTTCCTTACGGCACATACGGAGTAGTTCAGGGAGCATAATTTTCACACACAGATTGGTCACCACAGAATCCAACCTTAACCATAGTGAGAATCTTTGGGATGTGCTGGAGAGGACTACACAGTGGTCCGACTCTCCTGTCAACAATACAAGGTCTTAGAGAGAAATTAATGCGAGTCTGGATAGAAATAAGTGTTGTAACATTACATAGGCTTATCAAAATGATGCCATGACACATGCATGCTGTAATCAAACCAAAAATGCGGTCCAACAAAATATTAAAGTGTGTGACTTTTTTTTGGCTGGGCACCATTGTTTGCTTCAGTAAACCTGATAAGATCCACCACGTTAATAAATATCAAGGATGTGTAAACGGAATTAGACACTGGATGCTGAGAAAGTTGGTGCTACATTAACCGGGCAGACAGAAGTTTAGGCTTTTTAATTATGCCATAGGGAAAGATCCTGGTGAATCTGGTCTCTTGGTTAAATCTCATATTAATGATGTTACTAGGCCAGTCTAGTACCTGAGAAAACATTTATATAGAGTATATAGTATAGAGAGTTTTGGTAAACTTGACTATTTTAATGCTGTTTCTTCTCAAGGTTTCTGGATGGTGACTTGGCAAGACACTAATGTTCCAGAGTGCTCTTGTGTATGGGATGTCTCCTGGCCCTCTCTTTTTTGTTGCTGCCATAACAAGATCTTACAGAGTTCCTAGTTAGATTTACACTTACCATAAAAGCTTGTGCCTTCGACTTGCCGCAGTGAATAATCTGTCTTGGCTACCATAGACTTATACTTCTTAAGACTGCCTGATGTTATAATAAATACCGAACATACCAGGACTCTGGGAAACGTTTCTTCAATACATGTAGCAATGATCAAATTTCCGCTTTCATTAAATCTCCAGATTACTTTCTCCTGTCATTCCTTACCACTGTCTCTCTTGGTTTTGCCTTAAGTTCTAGAAGAACATCCAGATTTCTGTGACAGTGTATCAATGTGAATAAATTGTGTTTAGTTTTGTGTTCAGTTTTCTCAACCCAGTAATATGCGGTGCCTGTGCCTTACTTGTTACATTTTATAAATACAGTACAGTCAACATCTCCACTCCAATCACAGAGAAGTCTTTTTAATCCATCCATATATCAAGTGAGTAGATCTGGTTCAGCATCCAATCATTTCAGTTTTAATTATCTGGAGTAGAATAAATTATTAACTGCAATTACTCATAATCTGCAGTGAGCTTCTCATGCTACACAATAATATTTTATATTATAATATAATAATATAATGATCCATGGATATTTTAGAAGACAGATATAACTGGAATGCAGAGAATGAGCGCTTCTTAGTGTTTATGTGTTTCAACATGCTGGACTAAGCAAAGACTTCCGTAAAACAAGCTTGAACTCACATATAATAGACATTAGATTATATTTATTTCTTTTTTTTTTTTTCCTGGTGTCTCTGATAATAATGGTCTAACTTGCTAGGGAGCAGATCAGATTCTAGGTAACAGTAAATTTCTTGTTATGTAAAAGTACAAGATAATTCACTTGTGATTGATTCATTAGTAAACTATGCCATGTAACCCATGCATACGCCAAACAAGCCTCCAGATGCTGATTGAGATGTTTTTTAAGGCAAAATAGTATACTGTATTTGTTTTAAAATAAAAAATCTATTTCTGACCGTTTTAGAGAAGTCATAAAGGTAACTTTACACATTAACCAAAACTTTTGTTTTTCTTGGTCTGGAGGACTTTTTTTCTTGGAGGAAGATTTTGATACATTGTCTATATTTTGTATGTACATCGATCAGCTATAACATTAAGACCACATAACATTAACACTGATTATCACCTATAAAACAAAACACAGGCATCCAGCGCTCATTAATGACTGCAGTGACCAAAGGCCAGCCCTTCTGATCCAGTCCCACAGAAAAGCTAAATTGCTGAAAAAGTCAATGATAGAAAGCCACCAGGAACACACAGTGCACCACAGCCTGGCACACATGGGCCCACCAGGCAAACAGTCTAGGGCAGCAAACCTGGCCTCCAAATTCTCCAGATCCAAATCCAATCGAGCAACTATGGGAGCGGCGAACACACTGGTCGGATCCACGAAGGCCCCTTCCCGTAATGCCCAGCAGCCCCCCCCCCCCCCCACCCCCAAGAGGTCTTGTAGTCTCATGTTGGCGTTGCCCCAGAAGCGCAAGTGTAGCTTAAAAAAAATTGGGCATAATGTTTTGTGTTGTAATGTCAAGGCTGATCGGTGTACTGTATACTCAGTTTATTTTTCACAAAAAAAATGTATTGTGAACTCGGTGAAAGCATTAATAATTAATTCTGTATTAAGTGATTCATATTAACAATGCCTTACCAAAAGGTTTCGCCGAGATAAGATAGAAAAACAGAGCCGTGCCTAGATTTGCTTTAATTTCTAGGTAGAACTTCTTAACTGTGTGATGAAATACGGATTAATGTTGCTGTCTAAATAATCAATATACATGGTCTCAGCTCTTCTGTGTATTTCAGCTGAAAGAGCAGGGAGTTTTCTCGCCTCAGAGAATTGCTCGCGTAATAACGCAGGGGGCGAGAAATGAGTTAGAAAAAATCCGAGCCATATGGGTCTGGCTCTGCCACAATATTGGTAAGTGCATAAACACACTTTTACTGAAACACTGCTTAATAATTTGGCGAGACAGGGTTGCATCTTTTCTTGAATGGAACAAAGACTGCATGTAGAATAGTAAGAACACATACTATAATATATAGTACTGTGTATTGTTCATGGAGCTCTATGAATATATTGATGGTGTGTGTGTGTGTGTGCAGAATATGATTTGGATGGGTACCTGGGTCTTTCCCCAAAGCTCTGCACCCCAGAGGAAGTCATTAAGGAGGGTCGAGGAGTATGCAGTGGATTTTCCAGCATCTGCCTGGAGATGTGCAGGTGACAAAACTCAACAGTACAGAACTGCCAATGTTGGGATTGTTATAGCAGTGGACAAGCCATCTCAGTGGCCTCTTCTCTCATTAATATTTCATACGTTTATACGTGCAATGCATACTATGACGTATTAACATATAATATTGTATTAATGCTGATGAAATCACTCAAAAAACATTCATTCATAGGAAGCATTGTTGCACCCTTATTTCCATGAGCATTTGAGTAGTGTACTGTTAAACCATAAATATTTAGAGTTTACCTGAAGAGTCTGAGCAGAATTGTTTTCTCTCCTGTGTTCTGTAGGGAAGTTGGCATTCAGTGTGAGGAGGTGAGCGGGTACAGTAAAGGCATTGGGCACTGGCCTGGGCACAGGCTTGCAGATAAGCCATCTGATCACATGTGGAATGCTGTGTGGGTGAAGGGGCAGTGGGGGCTTCTGGACGCCTGTTGGGGGGCTGGCACTGTCAACATGGACACCAAAACCTTTGTTAAGAGGTTAGAATTCTGTCAATGTTTGTTATCACAGGCACACTTCTATAGAGTCTATGTGCGGCGATGGCCAAAAGTATTAAGACAGTATATGCCGTGTGTTTTAGATCACAAAACGGGTAATTTCACTAATCTGACTAATTAGAATTAGATCGTTTTGGCTTTTTGGTTATCACTGTCGCCTTGCACCACCTGGGTCTGGGTTTGATTCTCGCCTCAGGTCTGCGTGCATAGAGTTTGCATGTTCTCCCTGAGCTTGGCGGGTTTCCTACTGATGCTCTGGTTTCTTCCCACGGTCCAAAGACAAACAGCTTAGGCTAACTGGCGCTCTCAAATTGCCTGTAACGTGTAAATGTGTGTGTGTGTGTGTGTGTGTGCCCTGTGGTGCATTGACACCCCGTCCAGGGTGTACCCTGCCTTGTGCTATAAGTCTCCTGGGGTAGGCCCCAGGCCCCCCACAACCCATTACGATTAGTGGATGATTAGTAAGTGAGTGACTGTATGGGACAAATATGTTGAAGGACCTTTATACAGTATGTCCACCTCGGCATAAAAATGCCCTAGAACTAGGGAAGTCTCAAGTTCTTTGCAGACTTCAGATTGCATCTTCAGGAAGCAATCAAACAGGCATGGATCGAGCGAGTGATACCAGAGTATGACTATTACACAGACGTCTTTTTGACTCTATGCTCAGCCGGATCCAGCAGGTTTTTGAAGATTAAAGGACTTCATACGAACTGCTAATTGTTGTATAGCATTTTCATAAATTATTATTCTTTTTTTGAAATGTCATTATTACATTGAATTTCAAGTTTGTCTCAATACTTTTGGACACCACTGTACGAAGATACAGTATAGTAAGTGTGTAAACATTGCTAGTTTCAATATTTGAGAGAAGAGATTGTGAATATTTCTTTGCGATATGTTTGTCAGATTGGACGATTTTTACTTCCTGACTGAACCGAGAGAATTTATAAACTCTCACTTTCCCGATGAAGAGAACTGGCAGTTGCTGGACTCTCCGATCTCTCTGGAACAGTTTGAACTGAAACCATTAAAGACCTCAGCCTTCTACACGCTGGGATTGACCCTTCTACAACCCACACAGTACAAAATAACTACAGGTCACACACCCACACATTACACGAAATAAATAACCATAAAAGAATTAATGTATGTTCTGTGTTCTAGCCCACACTCTCGATAATGCAGAGGAAAACAGTCAGCGTGTAGACATGATGTAGAAGAACCGACCGAGCTAATATCTCGTTCCTTAGCCCGTTCCGTGTAGCTCTGAGACCATACATCAGAGAAGCCCGAAATAACATTCTTCTTCTGTTTGTGTAGTTATTGTGTGCTTTAAAGATTAAAGCGTCTCAGGGGAAGGAGGGCCAATATGTTATTGTTACTAAGATTTCCTGAAATAGTGACAGAATACCCTCAGCACACAGCAAGGGATACAAACATGTAAACACTGAAAGGAAAATGTAAAAGTGAAAACAGCAACACCCTTACCAACAGCATAGTTTCCAAGAGTTGCAAGAAATGCATTCTTAATTGTTCTGATTATTATTATTATTATTTTTTTTTTTTTTCAGAAGAATTGTGTCTAGTTTGAATGCTGGACGTGACTAAGGAGCCTGTAACTTTTTTTTTTTTTTTAAATCTTTGTGTGTCCCACAGATGATGGGGAGACAACCGTGTCTGTGAGCTCGTGCGGACGGTTGACCTTTGCATACGAGCTCAGGCAGCGGGACTCGGAGACAGGAGCTGCAGGGCAGAACGAGGTCGACGGCTCATGCGGTTTGCTGTCAGTGACGCAGCAGGGCATGAGTCTTCGTCTGCTGCCACCAGAGCCGGGAGCCTATGAGCTGAAGCTGTTCGCGCGACCAGAGGGTGACTCTGGCACTCTGCTCTGGGTCTGTACTCTGGAGCTGGAGTGTCCAGCTGTCCAGAAGAGCCAGTCGCTGCCCGCCAACCCCTTTCTGAGTTGGGGTTTAGGCTCTAATGCAGGGGTGCACGGGGTGAAGGGGTGCAGTGTGCCAAGCCAAGACACTCTGGAAGTTAGTGAGAGAGGAGAGTGTGAGGTGGTGCTACATACCTCGCGTCCCCTGATGATGGTGTGTGAGCTGGTACACCCTGAACTCGACTTTGCGCTGGCTAAGCGCTGCCTGGCACTGCAAATAGCAGCCGGGCAACTGGTGTGCAATGTGCTATGCCCATACAAAGGCTACTACCGTCTTTCTGTGTTTGTGCGTGATTACGATGATGGAAGTGGCTCCTTTCAGAATGTAGGGAATTTCCTGCTGCGATGCAGGGGCTTAGGAGTGAATCAGAATGTGCTCTACCCTCCGGATCTTAGTCCATGGTGTGGACCAGGAATGCGCACTCAAGCAGCCGGACTGTCGCACTTCAGCCACACAGGGGCATTGGTGAACTTGCCTCAGGGCCGCTGTAATATTACTTTTCACTGTACCTCATCACAGCTGCAAATACACGCAGTGCTCGGTGCAGAGGCATATGAGAAGAACAAAGACAAATCAAATAAGGCTGGATTTCCACTGTCACGACATATTTTGCTCACATTCACAGACAACAAGGTGACGGTGAGCGTGTGTGCACCGCAGCCTGGAGTCTATCGCCTGGGCTTGTATGGACGCACACCCCCCCAACAGGACTACACACCCCTGTGTGACTATGTACTACGAAGCATTTGTGACAGATGTGGAGAACCATTCCCGTGTGTGTATTCAGCATGGGGGAAAGGGTGCGTGCTGTTGGAGCCGCGTGAGGGTGTGCTGGCCCCACAGAGCTGGGTGTGTTTCCGTGTGAGGGTGGCAGCAGCGCAGAGAGTGAGCGTGCTAGCAGAGCAGCGTGTGGATTTAAAAATGAATAAGAGCAGGGTGTGGGAGGGCAAGGCCTTCACAGGGAACCTCACTCAAATTAAACTGACTGCAGCCACCTCGGACACCAGCGACATGGCCGTGCTCATGACCTTTGATGTCCTCGACATGGAGAGCAAGCTGTGAAGTAAAAAAGAAAGAGGAGACAAAATATGTGTGACTGTGAGTGTGTGTGTGTGTGTGTGTATGTAGGGCAGCCGGACAGTATTGTGAAGTGGACTGGTTTACGATAAGAAAGATGCTTGTAATTCTTACTACTGTGTTGCTGTCTGTTATACGGTTGGTCTTTCACTGGATGTATTTTCTGAATGGATTAAGAAAGGCGATTTAAGCATATTTTAAATACAGTCACCTTAAACACAAGCATTTTAAAAGGCTCTGTTGTTGTTTTTCAATCCAGTCAGACTTCTTATAACTTATAATACTTATAATGGTTGTAAAGGACAATAGACGTTTCAAGAGGGCGTGGTACAGCTACAGTATACAGGGAATTCAAGTCAGCCAAGCTCAGGATATGATGTTTATGTCAAAGAACACAATATACTGGTGTCCATAATTTCCAAGCTCATTGTCTGTGATTACTGTACTCCTGAAAAACTGCTATTAAAAATATGCTCCTGCTAAGCGAGGGAAAAAACAAATGACAAATGAGCAGCACAGTACATGGAATCATTCCAAATAGAAGGAAATGAGAGTCTACCTTTTTCCAAATTGAAGTCATATCTGGTATCAGGCTGGCTCTGAGGTCTATAAGAGCCAGAGGGGACACCCTTGTTTACATGCTGCAGTTATAACAAATAGGAACTCAGAATGCACTTGGGCTGCAGACCCACTCCAAACGAGAAGCTAAACAATGCCTGCTATGTGTGTGTTTGTGTGGGTATTGCCTGTAGGGAGAAGGTCAAGTACCGCTGATGTAAGGTGCCAGTAATATTGTGTGTTTTGGATCTGTGTGTGCGGAGCTGGTGTAATGATGTCTAGGGATTTGTTGGCATGTGAGCATGGACACATTCAAGGGGCTGTCTAGTCTGCTTGTCTTAGCTGAAAAACAACTGCTTGGTATGTGGCCATGATTAGCTGGAGACCAAAATTAAGGGCCAGGAAATAGGATATGTACTATCAGATGAAAACACACACTTTTCTTACAGCCTACAGAGAGAGAGAGAGAGAGAGAGAGAGAGAGAGAGAGAGAGAGAGAGAGAGGTTTATATTGAAACAGGGACTTGGCATTTTCAAAGATGTTATCACCATGTGACACATTCACTACTGAGGCTATAAACATTAACACCCACCCACAGCAACAAATGTGACTCACTAATGATGAGACCATCCAGAAAATGCAGAGAAACCCACAAACTCGGAAACACAAGACGACATCCGGTGTGTGGGTTATAAATAGTTTAATGGATTATTTTTTATATCTCATAAATACAACACAGATTATAAAAAGCATAAGTCACAGGAGAAAACAGGAGTTTCAGTAGTTTTGTGCAAATACAACAAATATTTGAACTTTCACACACTTTAGAGAATGTCTTTAACCTTTTGGCACATTTCAGGTGCAACAATTTCCACGACAAATATCAGTATGAACTCCAAATGTTGGGTATTCTGAGGTAAAGTCTCAGGAATTCATAACTTCATTTCCTTTATATTTTCTCTACAACAAAAAAGGTTTAGAAATATCTTATTTTGTCTACAGTCTAGATGGAATGGGAACACGTTCATCTTTGCACAGGCAATAACATACTGACCATTCCTACTTTAGGCCTGCAATTCTTTACTTTAAGCTTGTTCCTTACCAAACATCTTGAGCAGCGATATAAATTAGCCCTTAAGTTTCAGTTTTCCTAATAAGCTCATCTCAATACCAACTATAACCTGATTAGCAAATTAAACTTCTGTTTAATGTAAGTTTGTAAGTTTGTAAGTTTGGTACAGCCAATATGGTCGAATACCTGAGAACATAAGACAGCCCCTGCTGATTTTAGTAATGAATAGATTACAAAGAGGGGGTAACAGATGGAAGTTCGATGCATTGGTTAGAAACAAGCCCTCAGCACCTATAGCAAGTTTAAGATATTGCTGAATAATATTGTTTCACTGCAGGCCAAAGCCAAAACAATTGTGATTATAGTTTTTTATTTTATTTTATTTTAAAGTGCTTCAGTTTAAGGAATGGTCTTTATGAACACTGATGTGAGTGTTCAGCTAACAAAAAAATATATATATTTAAAACCCAAGCAATTTCTCACATATAAAAAGGCTAATTCTTTCTTTGACACCAAACTCTGTTTTAGTCCTCTAACCTCAGCTCCACAGGTACAGTGGTCAGGCAAGACCTGGCAGGCAGTTATGGGGACAACCTGGAAGGCCTCACTGGGGTCTGTCTCCAAACACAAACTAAAGACTGACCCCATTACCAGATTTGCATTCATTCATCCAACTGTTAAATAAGATGTTTTTAAAAGAACACCCAATGTACGTAATCCCATCTTAGACTTTGCCCTGACACTTGTGTGTCTTTGTTCAAAGTTTTGCTTTGCTGCCCTCCAGTGCCCTCCTGCCAGCCAGCATCAGACCCTTGACAAAAAAGACAAACACTCTGCTTATCCTTTCACCAATACTGGTTCTCGGCAATGTGCCGGTTCTTCTAGACCAAGGCACTTTATTCAGCCTAATATGAAGCCTCTGAAATAAGTTTCAGGAGCAAAATATACTCCTAATTTAATTTTTTTTTTAAAATCTGTATTTGAAATTCACAGCTTTATAAAAATACATTTTCCCTCTCTACATAATTAAATTTTCTTAAGGTATGCAAAATAGATTTTTTTTCTCTTTGTAGTACCAGTTTGGTGAAAGGCATTTGGGTTATATGTATATATAAATATACCTCAGTAAGACTTAACACATGCGAATAGTATGTGCTAAAAATGACTGCTACTCTGAACTACAGATTACAGAAGTGTTTTGGAGCCCCACAACACCAGAACAGCTGCGCTGTGTGTATGATGTGAGACAGAAATTGTCAAACTCATAGAGCAACTGCTCAGTAAAAAGGCTGTCAGTCAACCTGGCGTGAGCTGGTCTGACTTCAACTTTTACTGCACAGTGGACACACATCGTCAAACGAACTTGTATTTACAGAGTTTACGCTAAGACATTTGTGCTTTCTTGAAGCAAACTGTGTGTTTGTGTGTGCGCTAAAAAGGTACTAAGTGGTAAGTCTCCATGGTGATAGTGGCAAGTGTGCCATATTGTAAATCTCCATAGCAACAGTAACAGTAACACACCTCTCGAGCATATCAATGACCACGACAACTGTTATATACTCTTATGCTGGACGCAGTGAGAGAGATACTAGAGCACACTGAGTGCTAACATGGATATAGAATTCCACTACTATACCTTTTATTCTTGCAGCACAGAGAGGAGCAGCAGTGTCAAAATTTCTTTGGAAGTGCATTCCCACCCCCTATCACAGCAACGTTTCTTTCCTATAATATTCACTAAAAACGCTATACGTTTGGCTTCTTTAATACTCATCATCATAAAGATGCAAGGTCAAATATCAGAATGCCTGTGTTGAGAATGACACTGCTTCTGCCCTGCTGTGCGGATTAAGTTCAAGGAAACATGCATAGACGATCGAGACCCCAGGTGAAGAGCTAAATCTGCCTGCAAACAACATGACACATTAGATTCACCGATAAAGGCTCTAATAAACACGTATTAATCACATTTTAGTCAAAGGAAAAATGACTCTCTTCAACATCCAACAGACATTAAATGTTAAACAGGCTTCACAGGCAAGCTTTCATCACATATTGCTAAAAGGCTATACCTTGATGCTACACATCATGAACGAATTCTACAACCCAACCTCCCACTCAACTGAAAACTCAGATTCCCATCAAACTCTGTAAGAAAACTGCTCCTTCCCTAACCATCATGCCCATACCACATATCCTAACCCCCACCCCCCATCCCCCAGGGGGATTTGCTACTTTGGCCACTTCAGTTTGATGCCACTGGTTGTCTGAGCTCTGCCATAGATGAGAGATGATCACCACAGCTCCACAGCTGGAGTCTACAGACTGATGGAACATCACATCTGTCTCCCCATCTGCCCTCCCCTGAATCTGGGCTTCTGAGGTTTCTCCTATTAGTGCAAGTTTGCCCCTGCTGACAAACTCTATTAACACTTAGCTATGATCCTAGCACTTTATTTTTGGTGTAAATCATACCGGAATTAGAGTGGCACAATGACTAATCATGGTTATCTATCTAGCTAAAGCCATGGCTACAAAAACATCATACTAGTATATTAACATTGTATACATTATAATGAAGTTTACTAGAATAAATTCACTTCACTTAATGTGTGAACAAAGTAATACATTAAAGTAAAGAGGCTTGGTTTAAAAGAGGACCTCAGGGATACTAGGAAAAGACTCTTAATATTTGAACTAATCAAACAAACAAATACAAGCTTCCCTTCTTCCAAAAACAAACTTCCCTTTCTCTCCCTTTTTGTCCCATGTACAAGAAAGAACACCCCCTGTTGGCTGAAACGGAGTTGAGGGATGCAGGCTGCACCACTTAGCTTGTTTCCCCATTTACAGAGCAATGACTGTATACAAACACCAGAATTTATTATTATTTTTTAGCCCACACACAGAGCAGACTAAGGCAGTACATGATTTGAATCACATACACTTTTGTCAGCGAATTTGTCTGCTGACAAAAGTGTATGTGATTCAAATCATGTACTTCCACAATATTCAATGTAATGCCAGAAAGTTTTTACTACTATTTAAATATACATATACCTTCGGTTTCTTCGTGTTATATGCTATTTACAGACGTAGTATCTCTCAGTATCTCTCAGGAAATAGTTGAGGGTGGTAGTGGGCTGGGTGAAAATCTCTCATCATTTACACTGCAGTGGTTTTCATGGAATTTATGGTATGGACTTAGGAAGTGGCCAACCCCTCCCTCTCTTAGTGTCTTAGTTATCCCCTATTATGGTGTGGGCAGCTAATTGGAGACATTGATCCTGGAGTGAAACCCCATCTGGTGTGAACATGACAAAAGAAGATCTTCAGTCAAAGAGATCTCTGGGTGCATACAGATCCACCTCAGTGTTAAAGCGCTCAATCTCCTTATTGGCCTCCTGCAGATATTCCTCGACAAACTGGTCCATTACTGAATACACACATGTAAGGAAAGTGCAATGACAATACATACTTTGGCTCTTTAGACAGCAGTGCCTACATTAAAGGATACAAGGATGGAAGTTCTGCTTCTCCCCAAAGAAACTGACAAACTGATGGCCATTATAGAAGTAACCAGAAGGTAATGGTTCCAGGTGCCTCTTCATCTATAAACAGATAAACAAATAAATTAATACAGTCATATGTTTGGACACACCATTTCTTTCAATGGTTTTTGTATTGTTCTTTATTTTTATTGTTTTCACCATTGTATATAGTTACTGAATACATCAAAGCTATGACAACACACATGGAATTATGTAGACAAGAAAAACATGCTAAACAACCCAGAATAAGTTTTATATTTAAAATTCTCCAAAGGCGCTACATTTAACTTTATTAACAGCTGGAATGGTTTTCAATTCATACATGTGCCTCATCAAGAGTTAATTTGTGACATTTCTTGTCTTGTTAATATGATTGGCTTATCAGTCATTTGTCTAAAATGTTATGGTTTGTCTAAAATGAGAAGGTTCAAAGCTCCTAAATAAAAGACATTTTCAAATTCAAGTGTCTGTGTAACAATATGTATGTTACTCACATGGATATTGATGATCTCCTGTGGAGTAAGAGTACTCCTGGTCTTCTTTGCCTTCTTTGGTGCTTTCTGTAAAACAATATGAGTTTAAGCCTGAAAATGCATATAAAAGTAATGGACCACTATTATTATTTCCTAGACATACAGTACATACCAAAAGTTTGGATACACCTTCTCATTCAAAGACGCTGAATTTGAATTATGGCAAGGAAAAAGCAGCTAAGTAAAGAAAAACGAGTGGCCATCATTACTTTAAGAAATGAAGGTCAGTCAGTCCGAAAAATTGGGAAAACTTTGAAAGTGCCCCCAAGTGCAATCACAAAAACCATCAAGTGCTACAAAGAAACTGGCTCAGATGCGGACCGGCCCAGGAAAGGAAGACCAAGAGTCACCTCTGCTGCGGAGGATAAGTTCATCCCAGTCACCAGCCTCAGAAATCGCAGGTTAACAGCAGCTCAGATCAGTGAGCAGGTCAATGCCACACAGAGTTCTAGCAGCAGACACATCTCTAGAACAACTGTTTAGAGGAGTGTGAATCACTGTGTGAATCAGGCCTCAGGCCTTCATGGTAGAATATCTGCTAGGAAACCACTGCTAAGGACAGGCAACAAGCAGAAGAGACTTGTTTGGGCTAAAGAACACAATAAAGAACACAATAAAGAAAACTCTTTGAATGAGAAGGTGTGTCCAAACTTTTGGTCTGTACTGTAGGTATCACCAACACAACATAAACACTGTCATTATGAATATATCTAATATATTTTCTCTTATTTTTTCCTGTTTAATTTATTCTAGATTTTTAGCATTTAACTGGCTGTGTTGGCAGGGTTAACACTGACAAAACAAGAAATTAATATTCTTTGGATTCTTTGGATATTATTATGGATATTAATATTTCCATACTAAATATTTAAATTAGATTTTACCAGCGTACCTGTTTAGCACACTGTCTGAGCCAGTCCTTCAGGCCGTTCTGGGTGAGTCCTACCCCATGGATCAGCAGATAAGTTTGTGTGCTCTGCAGACGACGGGTTGAGACCTGATCAAGGGCTACACTCACACTCCCACTGACGGAATTACAGCTCACCTCCCACAACCTGTCACTGTCTGTTTGCAAGCATTTGTGTGGGCACACACACACACACACACACACACACACACACACACACACACACACACACACACACACACACACACACACACAAAACTCAATTTTATAAAACTGAAATCCCACAATTTGTAGGGAGTAAATTCTGAGTCAATGTGTGATTGAATCATAATTGCTAAAAGCAAACCAAAAAATATGAAAAAGCATGTAAGACAAACTGTGCTTCCGTCATTGAAAAGGTAATACAGAAACACACACACACACAAAACACTACTGTGTATACAGCATTAGACTTGTTAATAGAATATCTCGCAAAACTAGTCCATATTTTTAAAGATCTTGTCCATAGACACCCTCTTTGTGCTGTAGCATCATGGTTGCATTAGGTAACATTTGCCCTGTGCATCTATTCTGAATCATGTCTAAGGAAGCAAAACAGAGAGCTTTAGGATAAACCAATTTTTTTAAATAAAAATTGGGCCTGTAGTGACTGATAGACTAGCACCATTTGTGTTAAACTATTAAAATATTGAATTAATCTACAAGTGCTCTAGATAAGATCAGCATGATGTGGTTGTAGAATATTAGTCTATGTGATTGACAGCCTAATGCAGTGACATGCTTTGCAAAGACTACATCAAATGTCTAGCACGGCATGCTTATCATCACTCATCTCACTCGTGACAGACTCCTCACCACAATATGAACAAATACTTCTGTGCACACAGGGGAAACTTTAAACAAGGATCAAACTGAAAATAATGCATTATACAGGTAGTTTAAATTAAATTACTACATGTGGTTGGAACAATGTACTAAATTAAAAGCTACTGAAACACTGCAGACCACCAAAGAAAAAAGAGATATTTCATACAAAACACAAATGATTTATGGTTTAAAAAAAAAAAAAAAAAAAGAGAGCAACGCAGATGGCAGGACCTTATGGCGTCTTGCCAAGGGAATAAAAATGCACTAAACTACCCAGGGTGCTTTTTATGGTGTGAAAACAAACTACTAAATCAACTTGCACCACCCATTCAAACGTAGGGCATTCTGCTCACTCGCTCCATGCAAGCCCACCAAAGAAAAGGTACAAGAATGGACAGACCCTTGCAAAGAAATAACTGAGGAAAGGAAGTAAAACAGATGAGTGGAGCAGGCCATACTGCTTTGAGGATTTGAGGCAAAAGTCCTACCGTCCAGAAGCAGCCCAGAGGGCCCCTGTCTACCACTTCCCAAAGGCAAGTCACACTTTTTTTTATTGAACACTCACATACACACTCACAACAGAGACAGCAACAGCAAGAGACATCTTGGGGTTGAATAATGTCAAGAAATATGCATCACTTTGCATTAAGAGTATTATTTTTATGTTGAACAAGGTATTTGAGTCAGTAAGGAAACTGTCAAGCACAACACCTTACCAGAGAAGAGCACCTTCCCACTGATGTGATAGATGTTTCCTGTGAAAGGGCTGCCTCTGAGGGATGACTTTAATCCTGAAATACAAATGTGTGTGTGGGTATGTATGTGTGTGTGAGCGTGTGAGAGAGAGAGAGAGAGAGAGGAAGAGAGAGAGAGAGAAAGAGTTACATGAGAGAGCAGCTTCAGCTTTCATCACTAGACTCTGTATCTTGGTATTGGTATCCCAGTGCAGCTAACACACCTCTCGCACCTTCAGATTACATCATTTTCATTGTCTGTTACCAACCTCGATGAAACAATCTTTTTTTCTTTCACAAACGCATATGCTTGTGTCAACACACACACACAGACACACACACACAGAGACACACACACCCACCTTTGCAGCAATGCAGAAATAAAGATCTTTCTAAAGGACGGTTGAACTGTATACAGTGTTGGGACACAAATACGGATCCACAACCAGACACAAACCTGCCCTCCCACCTACAGTACAACAAAACAAAATACAGCACAGTGATTTTATGCGACATTCGCTCATGTAGTAAAAACACATTAAAAAAAAATATAAGAAAAGGAAGTAAGAGGTTCACCAGCCAGGGTAAAGCAGGTATCTTGCTCTGATCATCTGAGACTGATCAAAACTGCGGTTGCTCAGAATCAGCCGCACATCTTCTGTTCTGTAATGCAAAATATTATAAATATACAGTATAAAAGAATGAATCTAAGATCCAAGACATAACACAAAGTTTAATGCTTGTGCTTGCTAACCTGGTCATAGCTCCTCTCTCGGCTAGGATAAATGCTGCACTGGGATTCGCTGAACGGATGAGCTGCTGTGTGTGTTTCATCAGAGGATGCTTCTGCTCAGCAGTTAAGCCCGTGAACACCACATTATTCACTACACCTGTATTAGACACACAATACAAACATGCTATTTCACCAAACAAACGAGGACAAGAATATATTTACACACGCACGCACGCACGCACGCACGCACGCACGCACGCACACACACACACACAAATGCACAGATATAAAAAAAAGAGTATTCCCATGGACCTTACCCTGACTGCACTGCTCCAGAAGTTTGGGGAAGAGAAGCCTGAGGGCAATAAAGCAGACTAGGCTGAGCTAAAATACACTTCAGTTTTGTATGAATTATTTACAGAGGTACCTGGAAAATTATGCTTTAGTAACGTTTTTGTATGGCAAAAAAGTACAGCTCTGTGTGTGTGTGTGTGTGTGTGTGTGTGTGTGTGTGTGAAGAATTTACATGTAATGGCTTTAAAAAAATTTTTTGCATATTTTTACTGCATATTACCATAACAGCATGAAGACTTTAGGAAAAAAATAATAAAGACCTGTGTTCCATGAAGGATGTCAGAGGGTTGACACAGGCTGTAACAGCTCCCACACACACTCTGTTCTGAACTTGTGGGTCTGGATGACATATTACAGCTTGAACCATATCCAACACATCTGTGTACCTGTAACACGCATATTCACATACACATAAAGATACCGGTAATTTAGAACATATTGACAAAATAATGCCACACTGTGCTTTTCATAAGTGCAGTATTTCTGTTAGAATCTGTTGTGTTTACTCCCTTTCAGCACATTAAGACTGCAGTGGAGCAAAGCACTTCTTTCGCAAGCTGATGGCTGCTTAGGGGGAGGTGTTGCTAAAAAAAAGCATGTTTAGCTGCCAGGAATAAAGTGCATGCAGAGTTGTAGGCTAGATCTCTGCCTCTCTGAAACAAGATCGCTATATTTAAGTGTTCAGAAAACTTGGTTCACACTTCTTAAACTTATGTCAATTCCAAATGTGTTGATGTCTTACTGAATGTTTGGACACGGTTTTAAACTACTGTACACTATGTATTTCTTACCATGCAATTTCAAACATTAAAAACTAACTGTAAAAGCATAAACCAATGTAGTTAAATCCAACTTATTTTCTGGGTCTTAACTATTGATGGGACGAGCATTAGCTATAGTTGATGATCAGTTAATTTTCTTTGCATTTTACAAGATTGTTTATGAAAAATGGCAATCAATTTTAATCCTTAAAAAAATCCTAAAATAAGTCAAGTTGCTTGTTTTTCACACTTGGACATCTGCTGTGTAGCAGACATGCTACATGTGTGTGATGACTAGATCTGTGCATGCTTCTAACACGATTGTGCTTGGCTAACCGGGACTAGCTGTACGGCTAACCGAGGAACCAGCCGTGTAGCTACTGTATATGGCTAACCAATTAAGAAGAGCTAAAGATACAAACTTGATTTAGCTCAGTGCTTCATATGAGTCTCAATTGAACTTTGGAAGGCATTTTTACATGGTACAAGGGCTGCTTGTGTTCCTGAGTGACCAACTTTTCGGTTGGTTTGCAGAGCAAGAAAACTTATGACGACCACAAAAGAAAATCTAATGTAGGCTCCGGGTTTTGCATGAAAACAGTGTGTCAAAGGTGTGAAAAGAAGTCATATTCTCCTGCATGCTCAGTAAAACATAACTGATGTTTTTTGTATAATAAGTCTTGAGCACATATAAAAAAATAAGAGAAAGACAAAATAAAATAAAATCTCTTTAAAAACATTTCTACTTAAAAGTAAAACAGCTGGGATCTTTTACAGTGGGTGCTGCACAACATGCCAGAATTCCTCTGGCTAATTTGTCACATTCAAATTGGGAGAGATACAGAGAGAGATAGAGGAACACTTGATGTACTAAGATTTCTTGAGTGTCTGAATCTGAGACCACTTGCATGAAGGGGTATTGTGCTGCTTAAAAACAAAAACTTTCGTGATTTTACTGGAGTAAGAACACAAGGTATCTCTAATGTCTAACAACTGCAGAATGTGAAGGAAATATTCAGTGAATTCTGAATATAACATGTCATGGGAAAATTGATATACAAGATGCAAACTGCCAGAGGATAGACCTGAAGGTCTAATGTATCCTGTATATTTTGGCTAAAAAGGACAAAATCTGAAATGCCGGATACATATCACAAAAATATTAACGCTTAGAGGCATTATTAATGCTTAGAAGTTATTTGCGTGACAACCTGGGATAACACGTCTTTATTTATATTGTTAATTAATTGCAGATTAATTACTCAGTGCAGTCTGGATTTCCATTACTCCTATGTGTGCTTGCAAAGCAATAAAAAACAAAGCAAATTAATTAATTAAACTCTGATTTGGGCTTAGGTAAACAAACTAATTGGCAGGAAAGAACTAAACAATTAAAAGGTTTTATTGTGAGTTTGTTTGTGTCCATCTGTCTGTCAGTATCTTACCCTGGTGTCAGTAGCAGCACTCTTGGAGCATTTAGATGAGTTTCATTTGTTTTGGCCACAAGGCTACTGAGGAACCGCTGGAAATGTGGCACACACAGATCTTTCGTGTCTAGGTCAGGGTGGTATACCTCCCACCTATGAATCAAACATTTGATAAAAATGTAGACATAATCCCCCAATTTGCTGCTGGTTTACATAAGCTTCAGAGCTTACCTGCCATTTTCCTGATTTACATCCATCAAAAAATCACACAAACATTCTTTATAGCTGCCTGGTAAGCCTGTAATAATTGAAAGGACCACCTAGAGGCACAAACATACACATACTTGTGAGTGCACAGACAACAGCGAGTAAACAGAAAATAAACAAGGCGATGCATTTAATCAACCAACCTTTTGCTCTGACTCGGGAGCAGTAGTTTTGGGGTGTGTGTTTGGAAACAATGCTGCTAGGTGTTCGCTGTACACAGACTCCTCACAGATGCTACTACTGATTGCAAAGTGCTTCAGAAACCTGAGGATGATAATATGCCGCGGAAATAAAACAAACCTATCATGGAAGGACTATGAGTTGTAACTGATCACTGAGTGAATGTACTGCTACCTGTCCAAATCAGGCAAGTCTGGATAAGCGGTATTCAGGGTTGCTCTGGCATTTAATACAGATGAACCATGTGTCTCATGGAGCTTTAGCAATCTGATGTACCTGCCAGGGTCAGCAGGATTACACACATACAGAAAGGTGTTTAAAAAAAAAAAAGTCCCCAAGAACTTAAACAAAGTTATTTTGTACTATAACACAACTAATACTATACTATGTCGACTAACTCACATGCTCATCTGGTCCAGTCCCAGCTGGTCAGCGGCAACATGCTGCACATGCAGCTTAGATTCAGGTTTTTTCCAAACTTTCAGGACCTAAGAAACAACTCATTTTAAACCCATTTAAAAATGTGCTTAAACTGGCTAACGTTACTGCACGTATGATGAGTGATGATGATACCTGTGAATAAAAGTCTTTGTGACCCTTGGTTTTGGGCATCAGGGCGATTGCCAGACAGCAGTCAGAGCTGTGTAGAGGAAAAGGAAGGTGGGGAAGCAGAGAGGTCTCGTACTCAATAAACAGCATGGTAACAGCAGAGAATGAGTCCTGCAAAACATCGATATTACCACAGCACTGTCAGTCAAATCCTCAACCTCAGCTGGAACATGGTGTTAATGTCTAATGTTAATAGTATCATAGTGATGTTTGACATTTACTTTTTAAAACATAATCTATATTGTGTTTACATAATGTGTTTAAATAAATAATAAAATAAGTAAAAATAATTAAATCTTCAAAATAAAGGACATGAGAAGCATTCAGGAATATGCACAAACGTTTTGTGGGGCCGTTGCTCTAACAACAATTTAAAAGTAGATACTTTTACTGTACCCATATCTCATATCCTTAAATGAATATTACAGAAGGTAATAATACAGAATATTTAGAAGTAAGCTTTCTGATCACACTGTAACTTTAGATGGCCTTTCTGTACCATCAAGTGCAACAGTAAAAGACCTTGGTGTGATTATAGATTCCAGCCTTTCGTTTGAAGCACATGTAGATAATATTACCAGGATAGCATTCTTTCACCTTAGAAATATTGCCAAGATAAGAAACATATTGGCACTAAATGATGCAGAAAAATTAGTTCATGCCTTTATCACCTCTAGGTTGGACTATTGTAACGCCTTACTGTCTGGTTGTTCAACTAGGTGTATAAACAAGCTTCAGTTGGTGCAGAATGCAGCAGCGAGGGTCCTCACTAGAACCAGAAGATACAAGCACATCACCCCTATCTTATCTACACTGTATTGGCTCCCTGTGAAATTTCGCATCGATTTTAAGATACTACTTTTGACATTTAAAGCACTAAATGGTCTCGCGCCACTGTATTTGAGTGAAGTGTCTTACGATCCGCCACGCCTACTTCGATCAAAGAATGCAGGCTGCCTGTCAGTACCACGTATTATTAAAACTACAGCAGGGGGCAGAGCTTTTTCTTACAAAGCCCCAAAGTTATGGAATAGTCTTCCTATTAATGTTCGGGACTCAAGACACAGTCTCAGTGTTTAAGTCTAGGCTAAAAACTTATTTATTTAGCCAAGCATTTTTGTAAATATATTAACCTTAAGTAACGGAGCAGATCTGGGGGACTCATGGACGTAGAGTATTCTGGTGAACTGGTATGTTTAGATGCTGTCCTCCCCACTCTCATTGTTCACTCAGGTTTGTTGACGGTGAGGTGATTGGTTGCTTTACATCTCAGGGAGCCCTCATGTTTGTGTTTCCTTCTGGCTTTCCCTTTTAGTTATGCTGTTATAGTTAGTCCTGCCGGAGTCCCTGCTTGAACTTTGCACTAATATACATTCACCTTATACATGTTGACTGTGACCATACCTAACCGCCATCTATCCTTATTTTCTGTTCTCTCCTTTTCTGCTCTCTCCTTCTCTCCTCTCTCTCTGTCTCTCTGTCGAGCTATACATGTTCGCTCCTAAGTTGCCAGTGATCCAGACCTCTCTGCCCTCTGGAGCCATCTAACCCGTCCTGGAGTCCTGCTTCTGGTTGGAGATCTCGTCGCATGGATGCCCCGTGTGGTCTGCCTGGATTCGTATGGTGGCTGCGGATGGTTTCCATTAAGACTGTCCTATCATCGATTGATGCTCTGGGGACCTGTGACTTTAGTTGTTCGATAGCTCAGGACTGGAATCTCCTACAGTTTACCTGAGCCTCCAGGAACAAACTGGACTCCTTTTAATTTTAATTTTAACACATCTCCTGTTACACTGAACTTCCAGTACACATTATTATGCTGATCAATCCCTGCTATTCTTCCTATTACCATCCCAGGGAGTTTTTCCTTGCCACCGTCGCCCTTGGCTTGCTCATCAGGGACAATCTTATCATGTTGATTCATACACATTGCATACAGACTTACTTCTTTTTATTGTGTAAAGCTGCTTTGCGACAATGTCAATTGTTAAAAGCGCTATATAAATAAAATTGACTTGACTTGACTTGACTAGAAGGTCTGTATTATAGTAATAAACATTTCATTATTAATAAGTACAGTTTTGGGAAGCATAGCCAGGTTATCCTTCAGGAACATTTCCTATAGTGAGTTAGAATTCCATTAAAAACATGAACTGCAAGAGGAAATGAGGGGAAGCTCAAGACTTTTGCCTATTACTACAGTGGAACCTTGGATTACAAGTAACTTGGTCTGCAAATGTTTGGCAAGACAAGAAAAAGTTTAAAATAAAATTTAACTTGATAAACGAGCAAGGCCATGACATAGTAGTACTTATGCGCTTTGTCTGCCGAGTGTCACATGATCACAACTGTGCCAATGGTTCTTCCCTCTCGCGATGCGGGATTATGGGTAATTACCTCCCATGCTCGGTCTCAGTGCATGTGCGTCACTTGTACAGTCGACATCTGTGTGTGCCTGTGTACTGCTTACTATAAAATTTTGACTACATGTGCATGTAAAGCATTTTTGTTATTTTGTGTCGAAGTGTAGTGACTGTTTTTTAGTAACTGTACTGCAACAATGGCCCTTGTGAAGAAAAAAGGTTATAAAGGCTGTAGCAGTACGAGAGATCTGTTTAATGACAATGCAACATCACATATTTTTTAGCTGGGAAATTTGGTGAACAAATTATGCTCGCAAAAAAAAAAAAAATATATAGATTTACCTGTATAAAGCATATAATTACTTCACTTTTTAAGTCATATAATTATTTTACTAAAGGTAATAGAAGTTACAGTAATAGAATCTTATGCAAGTTTGTAGTTTGATTTATTTATTTTTAAAATCGCATAAAAAAATCATGGGTTGTGTTTAGAGTGATTAAAATTGACTTGAAAGTATCTAATAAAAAACTGTAATAAAACAGTTTTAAACACAAATATATGATATGGTATGATAGACATTGAAAAAGCTATTTACACACGAGTGCACAAGTCTAAAGCAAACGCAATTATTAATTTATTGTGTAAATTTAACATCATTCAGCTGTTTAAGTTATATGAAGAATAACGTTCCTACCAGCTCCCTATTATTTTTGGTTCAAATTTAAAGATGCCCCTGCGTGTGTGAAAAAAGAGAATTACAACTAAGAATGCAAAAGTATATAATAAGTTAGCCTAAAACAATATTGTTTCTAATGCTGAAGCAAACATGAATTTTATTTTGTTTTACAATAGATCTTTCACGATGAATGTGTGTGTATGTGCTTTAAATATACACTAAACAATAAACACTGCCTTTTCCAAAGTGAAAGTGAGTGCCGTTGATCAAAAGACTGATAAACGCGCACGCAGATATAACCAGATTTATCGATAAAACTGCATACATATACGATATCCCCCAGAAATGCAACAAACAAATATATAGGCTACTTGCTGAATACAATTCGACAATATGACAGCACGCTCCGAAGTAAACACCCGCAGACCCCCAGTTACTGCAAGCCCTCTTCTTACCTTTCATTCATAATAGGTGTGAAGTTATCAAACCGGTTTCGCTGATGGGGGAATTGGCAAAATTGGGGGTTTTAAAGCGAATTAACAAGACTCATAACATAAAATAAATAAAGATTAAAATGTTTAATGGTAGCAACTAAATCAGATAGTTGGATTTGATTCTTTTCGAGTGTAATTCATAAATTTACTGAATATATTCCTATTTTGTAAAATAACGGAAACTGATGTCTCCGTTTCTTTCTAGACCTTTTGTCCGCATCACAATGCTCAGCACGTTTTCTTTCCTTGTTTTAATCTGTGATATATAAGTGAAATATATTTTGCGTAAATGTCTAAATATTCCTTTTTATTTATGGACAGATGTATTATATTTGGTCTGCATTATTGCATTATGTTTTAAGACAAAAAAACAGTGTGGAAAAATAATCTTTCATGTACATAGTTTTTCTGTCGTTATATTCCCGCTACATTGCTGAGTGCGCAGTTTTGACATTTTTAAGGGCAGACAAAGCACTCCGCGCGTGCCGTATCTCCCCTGTCCGCTCAACGTGTTTTCCGCCCTCACCTTTGTCCAGAATTACATAACTGTCACTAAACTAGCTGCTCACAGACTTCCACACACTACGTCTGATTGCCTGTTTCATCTCTAATCAGCTGGCACTATCGATCGCATAACAGAAGCATTAAAGTTTTATAAGTAAAGCGACCGAGTTGTCCGATTTGCATTCTATTTCACATACAGTAGTCTAATAATGAACTATATGAAAAAATAGATTTTTAAAACTGGTATATACTAATACTTCATTCCATAAAAAAGGAGATGCTATAATATTTATTTATACTTTCTTTTGATTTTGTACAGCTACTTTGAGACAATGACCATTTTAAAAGCACTATACAAATAAAATTTTATTGAATTCCGTTATGTGGTTGCTAGTGCCAGGTGATTAGAGAAGAAACAGACAATCAGAAGTAGTGTGCGAAAGTCTGTGATTGTCTAGTTTAGTGGCAGTTTTGTAACACTGGACAAAGGTGAGCACGCGTACAGGGGCAAGTCAAGCACGCAGAGAAAAGAGATGTTATACGTGCGTGCAGGCAGAGTCGAGCGCACAGCAGAAGGATGTTGCGTGCACACACAGAACCGAGCTGTTGAGCGCTTAGTGGAGGCACACCTGATCAAATGCAGATGCATGATTCGCAAGAATCTAGATTATCCACAACCCATTCTCACTTTCCACGTCACCATGCACGTGAGGAGACGAGAATCTGACATACGTCTTTTTTTTTTTTTAAACATTAATTTAATAACAATCATTTTTGGCAATAAACTTTTTTGAAAAAAAGAATTTTATGGTCATTTAGTTTCATTTATTTCAGGTAATAAATCTACTATTTACTATTCTAAATTTGTACTGTAATTTTAGTACTGTGATTATGCGTTCGTTTAATTACAATGTTTGAATTTATATGCTACAGTATCATGTCCAGCTGTCGATGAGCTGCAGCTCATTAATGCTTGAGATAATGAACTAAGACCTGAGGCCTCAGTCTATGGTTATAGCGCCACTTAGCGGTGTAAAGCCAGCAGACACAAATCCCTAATGCTGCTGCCATGTGCCGCAACGGTAGACGTCCAATTCTGGTTGAGTAACATCTGTATATCAGAAGCTACTTGATGCAAAATATCCAACTAAGATAAACACACCATTAGCTGGTTAGTAAACTAGTACGTAATGTTTTGGTCTAGATTTAAAGTAAATACTGACCCCATCGTAAACTTTGACATTTCTGATATGCTCCTTGGGCAGAGTGATGACGCCATAATGTGGATGGTCAATTAATAAACCCTCTGAGAAAAACACCAGCTTTCCTAGAACACAAAATTCCAAACAAACATAAAAAAACATAAAAACATTAAGACATTTATTACCTGTTCTACACATGTCATACAACTCATACCTTCATCAGGTGTAGACAGTAAACTGTTAGAGAACACCTGTGCTGAGTGTTTTGTTGTTAGTGGAACCCCTAGACATGTCCCATTCTCCTCCTGGACTCACACATACAATACAGTGGGAGAAAACAAACAAGTTGAAAGAACAATGATTAGAACAGTGATCATAAGTGCCATAACACTTTATTAAAATAAACACTGAAATAAATTTCACCTTCAACAAATGCAGAGCTTGCTCAGACAATCTTAGATCAGAGTCATTCACCTAAAGTCGAGAGAAAATCCATTTTCAATTCAACCAGTCAATCAATTAACAAATTCATTAATGTAAAGGGCTTTACAGTCACAAACACAAATATCACTGTACTGTATTATAGTACAGATGCCTTCCATGTCACTAGGTTTTGTGTCTTAATTATGTATTGAAAACATATTTATTAAAATAATTTCACAGCCAGTGCATATATATAAAGATGTAACAGACACTGTAGATATAGAGAATTAAACACTGTACCATCCAGGAGATGTAGCGAGGGACTGAAGAAGTAAGAAGTGTGAAGAAGCTGTTTGATGCAAGTGTTCCATCTGCAGGACAAGAAACACATTACATTTGAATATCTCAACAAAAAAATTGTCAACATTTTGCACTAATCTCTCTTAAATACAAACAAAGCAATGGCTTCCCGTATTTTGCTTGCTTAAGCATGTGGACATCGCAACTGTAATGAATGGCATTATACTGAGTATAATGGTTGTCAAATTGTTATAATTTTAAAGTCACAGGTCCTATTACTCTTAAGACTAATATCAAGAGAGTAAACTGTTGGTGTTCATTGTCACTCCTGTATAAAATTTTCTCAGCACACATTCTGAACTCCGATACCCATAACATTTCTTTCTTTCTTTTTTTTTAATGTACCGATCATCATAGCTATGATTTAATGAAGGCCTTTATTTAAACCAGACACTAAATTAATTTGGTTGATCAAATTAGGAATTAATTTGGTTGATCAGATAGGAATGATCCTATAAGAATGGGTCTGGCCTGTGAACTGTAATACATAAAACAATACTGCTACTGAGAAAATCCTGCTCAGCAAATTGCTAGGGTTTTGCCTGGTGTGCTATAAACATTCTCAGATAATCATAGTTTTTTTATTTTATTTTTATTTTTTACAATTTTGAATCTTTATGTTTTACATCACGACATAGATTTATGTAAATGTAGACCATACATATGAAGGGTGGAATATGACAATATGAAAAAAAAAATTTTTTTTTGTCTGATTAAAAAATTCTATCCTGAAATTAACACTTAAATTTTTATAGTTATTTTTATTGCTATTTCAATGTATTGTTTTACTGATTTACTTAAGTATGTGTTTCTTTACCAATTTTAAGATCCATTAAATTATTTATTGAATTTTTTTTACTTAATTATTTATTTCATGGCCGCTAGTCAGACACAGACCATGAAATAATTAAATCACCCATCAGACTCAGAGGCCGGAGGGTAATGCTGATCTACTCAAGTTGATTGGCTTGGTCTGCCAACTACAGCCTCAGGCAGTTTAATCTTACAGGTAAGATTCGAGAGAATAAAATATATAAATAATGAAATTAAATACATAGTTAAATGAACCATGAAATCATGTAACAAATAATTAAATAAGTCATGCAAAAATCATTCAATAAATACTGCGATAAATCTTAAAATAAATAAATCATGAAATGCATAAGTAAATAAATTATTAAAGAGTTTGAAATTTATATGAATTCTCCTTTTAATTATTTAGTTAATGATATTTAGTTATTTCATATTGTCAAAGTCAACCCTCCATACATGCAACAGGGTGCTTCTCAAAAATTGTACCGTTCCAACCACAAAGTAGCAAAACTTAACAGAAATTCTAGAAGAAACATTTAAATCAATTGCATGAAAGCACTACACAACTCAGTTAAAAACTGAAACCTCACCTCTTTGCTGAACGTAGATGCTAGACTCTAGGAAAGACTCAGAGAAAACTACAGATCCCAGGTCCTCTCCTCCACACTGGAGATCTGGAATATCATACACTACCATGGAGGCCTAACAAGAGCCAGATAACACTCCATTATTCAATGTGTGACGGCAGGAAGAACAGTCACAGCTAAATTTTTGAGTCAACCAGTTAGACATTTGACAAACAACTTACAGTTTTGACGAGAAGGCGACTGTGCTCATCACTGAGGGGTATAACCCTAGAAGGAGGAAAAAAATATATATATTATGATCAAGTAATGGAAACAAATCACAAATCTGAGCACTATTAACCCGTATGAGAAAACTCACCTGCCAGAATTGTTCACAGCTTCGATGCTGAATTTAGCCTTAGACCTGAATTGACACAGAAAGCGTCAGTGAATGATTGTCAGTGAGTGTCATTAACAAAAGCTGCTACATTACACCTAACCACCACAAAACATATGTGATTACTTGCCAGTACACTAAATGGGAAAAAGTTAATTTAGGATAACACTGTATGCTGTAGCAAGTGGGGTTTATGAACACATGGTTTGTGCATAGTGTATGTAAAAGTATAAGTAAGACAACATGAGAGACCTGAGAGCACTCCTGTACTGAAGTATCCCAAAGGTTTCCAAAGCCAGATGAAATGTTTGCTCTGCTACATCCTTTGCCTAGTAAAAAAAATGAGTCAGAAGTGTTAAATTCACATGAAGTCAACTTTGGTTTATGGTAAAAATAGCTTTAATAAGCAAATTCAACTGACTAAAAATCAAAGTCTCCTTTGGTGCTGCATTTAACAAAATAACTTAAATACATTAAGACTATAAGACATCAGTCGGTGCTGAATGATGGTCCATAGAATTACAATTCTACCTTGCTAGTGCTGGAGTTTATGGAGAAGCATTTTATTCCTGCCAGCACTGACTGAACAGCTGCTTTGTAGATCTGTGTAAGTAGCCTACAAAAGCCCAAATCCAAATATTACTCCAATGGAGATAGTCAAACTTAAAATAAAAAAACACACTGTCAGACAAACTTACATGACTTCTGATGAATTCTGCATTGTGATATTATCATTCCCTGAACAACCAAAACAAAAATGGACATTACTTAAAGGAATATGTCACTTTGAACAATCAGCCAAAACACTGTATTGGTGCTGACTTTATTATATTTTTAAAAATACATGTTATACATATAATACAGAAACTATGTGTGCCAAATGTGATACTTCAGAAGTTGCAACATGGAAGTGACCAATCTTACTATTATAAAATTGTGACCATGTGTGTGTGCGTGCATAAAGCAAACATTATGCTCGCAATCCAAGGTTTAATTGTATATTTAAATAAAAAATGCTATATATAAAATAAAAATGGCAGTTTTTAAGGATTATACTATGTCGCTTTAAACAATAAAAATCTAAAATGTTAATTATTCATATTTCTTTGAGTACTGATACTAAAATTGGTGATAGCTTCTAGAAGCATATGACCTGTAAAAACTGTTGCTTGAATTGGTTTTTGAATTCAAAAAAGGTACAAACACTACATTAAAGGGCATGAAATTTTGTTTAGCAAATGTGTTTCAAATGAAGTGTAGATCAGGAGATAAGAAGCATTAAGTATTATGAAAAATGGTGTTAAATTATCCTATCTGGAAATCCCCCCCCCCCCCTTTTTTTTTTACCTAGGTGAGACAATTTAGCACCCATACCATGTTTTGGCTGTTATAAAAAGCTTTATGATTAAACTAACCTACCCAGATATGGGATGTGAGTACTTCCAAAGAAATATGTTCTTGCACAGGTGAGTGGGCCTTTAGGAGCCACACACTGAAGTAGCTGAAAAACAGTAAAATCTGTTTTATTTAACATGCTCGTAACATGCTCATTTCCTGGCAAATATCATCACCTATGCCTGTGTAGACTTTACTTACCATGTGTTTCGCAGTACCCCCACAAGGTCCAGTGTTGCGGATCTGGTGAACCTCAGAGGGGAAGGTGAAGCAATAGTTTTCCAGGTCATCTTTGCAAGAGTGACTCCCAAATAGCACATAGGGTTGTCGACTTTTACTGAAAAACAGGCCAAGAAAAACAGTTAACCTTTTCTTTGGACTGACTCAAATATATAGATGTTAAAAATAAACAATAAGCCTAAACAAAGAAATATAGTATCAAGTACCTTTTATCTGTGATATTACTTGAAATAAGCCCATGGGAGTAATACGTTCTAAACGGCTTCATTAAAGAAAGAAAAGAAAAAAGTGAGAATTTTATAAGGTTTATAATGATTTATCGTACATACATGTTAAGAATAAACAAGACAATTGCTATGGGTTCAACCTAAAACAATTTAAGTGTTAAACCTTTACCATTGGATCTTTCACTGGATTTTTGCACAGGTTTGTAAACTTTATCTTTATCTTGCTGCTCTATCTTTACATTTTAAACATAGTTATGTTAGAGCAACAACCTGCAGGCCCTGTCTTTTAATTAGCAAACCTTTCACATCTTAGAAAATCCTTCCTCAATTATATCCAGTAATGATCACATAATAATAAACAAAAAAATCTGCATTTGTACCTCTGCAGTCTGAGCCTCTGACATCTCCTGTATGGACAATGGACTCTCTGTGTTCACACTAGAAAACAAGAAGCTCCACTGCTTTTCAAACAACAGCAAATCCTGCAAATGAGCACTGCATTCATGTCACATCTGTGCGTAAGTATATTTCTTTCTTTTGTGTAATTAGATAATTATATTATGTTTGTACCTCGCTGATAAGATGGTCCAAAGATACTGGGTCTAGTCTTGCATAAATCTCCCAAAGACTCTTACTCACATCATTCAGCTAGAACGATATTACACATAGATAACCCACAAAGGTACCCTATAGAATAGCTTGATGTGATGTCTGTACATATAAGAGCTATATTTCTGCTGCAAAGCTTTACCTTGTATTTCATGGTGAAAAATCCACCAGCTCCTATTCCTTCCAGAGCAAATGCTTGAATGATTGGCCACTTCTCTAACATGAAAATATCAAATTTCTGCACATGACCTGCAGATTACATTTAAAACCTGATCAGCAGCAGGTTTATTATAATGATTTATTTCAATGTGTAAATGTGTTTAATGTGCAAGTGTCTCACTTTGAGAGCTGTAGGGTATTCCGATGTAACTGCAGTTTTCAACCATAGACACAAAACTGGAGATTTTAAATTCTTCTGCTGCTTCCTCATCCTCATACTGAGAGATGGAGAGAATGACAGAAATAAATTCAATCTAAATGTCAGCCCAATTCAATCTCAAAATGTAAACGCATTTAAATCAAGTCTTAATTATTATTATTTTTTAATTACAGTTGTAAAACCTATTGATGGGATGATCATTGATTGTGTCGTGTTTGTAATGTTAAACTATTAGATAATACTGTAGATGCTTATGCAAGTAATCCAAGGTTTCAGAAAACATAAGTGCAATAATTAATATTCAATATTAATCAATCGATTTGATTGGTTTATTAATCAATAATAAATTGGTTTACTCAAACTGATGATTGATTTTGGAATGGTTATCAACTCCCATCACTAGCAAAAACTCAAATTCATTAAAAAAAAAAAAAAGGCAAAAAAACAATACTTGAAGTAGGGTAGTGGATCACCTCAGCCTCAGTCATACAGTGCAGATGCAGATTCCTCCAGTGGGAAATGTAAGGAAGCAAGTAGCTATAATTCACAGGGTTACAATACAGATGCACACTCTCTGACTTTATGAGAAGAATCACATCTGGAAACAAGCACACAGAGATTAATAGCAGAATATAAACCCCCAACACATAATTTTTAACTATTCAGTGCACCTTCTGCTATACACTTCTATATTGTATGAGAGCACTGGACAAGCATTCATGCACAATCAAGCTGGAACACAAACACAGCTAAAAAATCTTTGTGTAGTGCAGCAATACTTGTTTACAGTCTGAAATCTTTTGGAAAATGGCATTATGAGTTTGATGTAGCAAGGAGTTCATACCATCCAGCACCTCCTCAGGAAAGTCCTCACAGAGCTGCTTCTGGTTGTGTTGATAGAGACCAAAGAAAAGGTAGCTGGCCAACTCGCTACAGCCCTCGTTATAACGGCTGTCGATACCTGATAAAGCAACAGATCCACACAAGGTCACAGAGGGAACCTTAAAATAAAATTAGGGATATGTAGGTTTTCTGGTTTTATCTACTAAAATTATTTCTTCATTTATAAGGGTAAATTAGTCATGGATGTCCTAATAGCATGTAGAAACACTCATATCGAAAGTGCTAATAATTTACTAATAAGGACTTTTAGTTTTCATCCATTTTTATATAATCCATTTATTTGTACTAAACATCAGAACAGAATTTTAAAACTGTGAATCTGTGTTGATGCTTGCATTGCATTCTGTATGTAATATATGATAGATACAGAAGTATTTTATATAATTACTACATTGAAAAAAAAGACTTGAGATAGCACAAGATATTAAGGCAATGTGGCAACTTAAGCTCGGTCAAATTTAATCGTTTTTCATTGTTAGTCAAAAATTCCATTACTGATTTGGTCAAACAGAACATGAGTTAATTTTTTTACATAATTATTTGGTTAATACAGCAGCATTGCTCAGCTGCGATTTGAACTCAAATCTCTTTTGTGCCACTCATGAATTCATACCTGTGCTTAGACTGATTAGCCAGTTTAATGCTGTTTCTTTCAAAGTTATTTTGTCTGACAAAAACTGTGAAACTTTTAAGTTGTTTTTGTTCTGCATTAAACTGGCAAATCAGTCCCAGCACACCAGTGAACTCCTGGGTTGGGAAACAGAAAAGCATTTGTCTTATCATCTGGAGCTTGTGAGCTCAAATCAGATACTAATTTAATATATTTAGTTAATTGTGTCATGGCAGAAGGAATGATTGCATTTTATTTATTTACTTATTTGTTTGTGGTTATACTCCACATTGACACCACTAAAGGCTTTGGATTAGATACAGTGTATCAAGAGGCATGTTTTATACTTTAAACGTCCTCAAACTTAACTAACATGGAATGGGTGCTGTAATGAACTCACCCAGTGAGCAGAGGATGCCATCTGGAACTATTTCACCATCAGCCTTGAGGAGAGCCTGAACTTGCCGCAAGCGTGAACAGCTGCAAAAACAGCACAACTGTACAGGTCGACCTATTTCTTTAAGAATAAAGATGCTTCTCAACTTACAAGTGGGTTACAACCTGATAAATTTCTTTCCACCCTAAGTTGAAAGTATCACAAGTCAAATATAGTGTTTTACTAAAAAAAATTACCTCAATACTAGAGTTTTGAAAATGGTACTATACCAGTATTTTAAAATAATTAATAATTTTACAATGTAGATTTCTATTTAACTGCTTAATATGAGAATGAATCTTTAAGCACTGTGAGGACAGTAGTTATGTGTGACACAGCAAAAACAAAAAACAAACAAAAAAATTGACTTTGTCATATGAGCTATAGTAACCTTTAGTCACCAGCAACGGAAAAAAAAAATTGTTTAGCGATTAGACTTGAAGACATGTAAGCAGCAAAGAGGAGGACCAAAGTAAAATATGAAATATTAATAAATGACTAGTAGTGACTATTCGGCCTCATGTCACATTTATGTATTGTATATATCTGGAAGATAATAATTTCTGAACATGATTAAACCATTCATTAGAACCCTTGCCTTTGAGACTGTCAAATTAGAATTTTGACTGTACATATCTAAACAAAGACAAACATTTACTTAAAATAATATATAAATAAAAAATACCATAGAAGCAGATCGTGAGAACTAAATGATTAAGCATTTCTGCTTACTAAATAAAAAAATTATCTCATCAGATCAGGAATAATTCATGTGATAGGAGTGAATTATTTGTGAACTCTCATATTTTAACTCTCATATTTTTGTATTGTTATGTTACACTTGGTTTTTAAGTGAGAAAACTATGTTTTAAGGAATGAGCACCATTTAATTACTCGTTAAACTTTTTTAAAAGTTTAAAATTATAACAAAATCTGGCAAAAATGTAATATCTGATCGGGATATTTCTAACATTGCGTACCTTTTAGAAATGGAATTTTAATCTAATCAATTTTATCAATTACCATGTTAATATCGTATCGGTTGGTGAATGGTGATTACCATCTCTAATATATAGGCACATCGTAATTCCAGCCTATAAGAAATATGACTGAAAAAAAAAAACAACTATCACAGAGAATCACAAACAAACAAATGGTAATAATGGCATGGGGATGGCATGGCAACAAATCACTGACAGTGATTGATACTGCAGTGCTTTAGGTGAAACTGAAATAAAGTTTAAATATTAATGAAATAGCAAACTAGCCCTACCAGTAAGGTTAGAAATATTTAAATACGTGTTGAATGTAATGGTGTTTATTGCATTTGCAGTAACACAAGCAGTCAGGGATTTTTCTTCTATTGCCCAACTTACTTTCTCCTGCATTGTTAGAGGATGGCAATATTAAAGGAGGCAAAAAGGCAATGGTTATGGTCATTATTTAAGGTAAATCAAGCATTAATCATAATTAGAGCATAAATAAAGCATAGTCAAGCTAACTGCGCTGGTGTTGGTTTCATTCTTTAAGAACTATAGGTTTGGTGAATAACAGTTTACTGACTGCCTTTTGGACCGAACCCCAGGTTCACACAAACTGCCTTATGTTTTCGGTTTAGCTAAAGGCTAAGACGACTGACGGGTTGCTTTCACGCATTTACAAGCAAATATTCTGAAAGTATGACTCGCCATAACCGAAATAAATACCCAAAAGAAACAGTTAGCCTAGCTGGCGTTAGCTCTCGGCCCAACTCCATCACCACTCCAACCGTCACCTCGTTTCAAACACAACACGTCCGTCTCGTAAAAAAAAAAAAAGATATTCACTTGGCTATAAACCGAAATTTATAATTACCTCACGGATGAATCGACCGAAAAAGACTTTCCATTCGTCCTATTTGGGTCGGACATGTTCGCGATAGTTATATTAGGAATTCAGGACTGATACAGAAATCGCCGTTATTTATTTATATATTTCTCTCAGCGCGCGCACATCTCCATAGTCAACAGCCTCAGCTGGAGAAGAGCAACACTGGCGAGCAGCATAGCAACCGCCTGTACCATTGCTGTGACAGGGGGGGGGGGACTCCGGGTGTCATCTAGCAAAATAAATGCCTTTCCAAAAAATAAAAAAGACATTACCATTACTAAGATGTCAGATAATAGTAATCTATAATTCCAGATATAATCCGAAACCTAAAATTTTCAGCAATCAAAAACATAGTGTTTTTGCTGCGCTTATTTCCCCTTCGCTGGATTTATAGTCACACATGCCTCCTTACAATGACTAACGCAATCCTAGAGCAATGCCTCTGAGCTCAACTGTTAGAGTAACGCGAGAGGAGGAGGATTTCCTTGCTTTCTGCTCTGGAGCTTCGAAACGGTTAATACATTCCAGTAGTGTTCCTAAGATTTCTCCACTAATATTTAGTTAACATAAGATTTGATCTCAAGAACTTTTATATTTTTAGGATGTCTTTAGATCTAGGATAGATTAGAGACCCATTAAAGCTCCAAATATGTTATCTCATCAGAGCTAATTTCCTAAAGGTCTTGAAAATGATCGAAAGACCTAAGGGGTCTTAAGTTTTAAAAAACTTTTCACACATGACCTGATGGCGATTCTGCCTGCACAGTTGGAGTGTCAAAACTCTAAGGTTGGTCCCTTGGCTCCAGGTCCCAGTGACCCTGTGCTGGATAAGTGGTACAGTATAGAATATAAAGGAAAGAATGAATGAATCAATCAATCAATAGTATTATTTTAGGGTATTTTTTCTGCTCTAAAAGTATGGCCCTATGATCAGATGCTGTATGCCCCCACTACAAGTTAAAGGACATTAATTGGCCTGATGATGGCACTATGGCGCTGTATTTTAGGATTTGGCTTATAATCACAAGAATAATCACAAGAAAGCTGATAAGGCAAACTGTTTGCCTTATCTGAGGGTGAGTCAAAAATTATCCACACTCTGACTGTACATAATTATAATGACAGTTACATAATTTTTTTCGATATAATCATTTGCTTTTCAACACGCTTTGTCCATCTGTCAACAAGCTTTTGTATTATTTCATTAAAAAGGTTTTAGGCTGATCTGTGAGCCCTGAATGCACTGCTGTCTTCACTTTTTCTTCAATACTGAATCCGATGGAGCAAGATGAGAAAGATAGGGAGTATGCAATGTTGCTGTAGACCAGCTCCTTCATGATGGCTAACAAAAGTGCGATGTTTCCTGAACGTCTCTATTCGGTCATTCTGATGTACATCGGAAATAAACTGATGTAACATGTTCACACCTGCACAGCAGTGACTGAGGAGAGAATAGCCTTGAAAGGAAAGCACCAATAAGACAGTGCGGCCAACAAAAGTTTTAATGTAACTGGAGTGCAGATAATTTTTGACTCACCCCCATATTAACCAATGAATCTTCAGTGCATGTCCCATATTTATTAATTGAGCTATATCTTCTGAATGCAAATTTCAATATAAGCAAAACTTGGTACACATGACATTCTGAGGACATACCCCAAATTGAATTTAATTTGACCTCTAACTAAAAAGAAAAATCCTCATAGATCTACTGTATATGTACTGTATTTGGCCAGAGAAGTGGGACTTTGGTATGCTCACTCCTAGAAGAATGTGACAACAAAATGTACAAATATTATTTTGATCATTCAAACATATCCATCAAAAGCCAATCAAATTAAGCAGGTTGTAGCATATGGAATAACCAATAAGCTTGAAACTTACTGGACATCATTAAGAAAAGTTTTGAGCATTTTCTTTTTTACAGGTGAAATCATAAGTTTACATTACAGATTTTAACAAAATCTGGTCTGCTTAACTGGAGGAATATTGAGAAGAGATGCCTGAATATGGTCAAAGTAGTCAACTACAGGTTCTGTAATCTAAATTAGTTATAGTCTCTAATCATTTTTCGATGAATAAATAGAGAAAGAATTTTCTAAGGCTTTAAATGTTTTTGATCATGTCATCGCACAAGATCGCTGAATAGGCACGAAACTTGGATGAAACTTGCCTTCCTAAGTATGATTTTTAGCCTGTTTTTGATATATACTCGACTAACAGAATAGACATTCTATTTGTACAGTAAACATAGACAGATCCCCCCCCCCAAACTGAATAGAGATACAGTGATGAAAGAGTTTTCAGACCATTTCAAGTTTTGTTATGTTTCACACTCATCTTAAAATAATGTTCTTCTTATCATTCTATACGCAATGCTACACAAAGTAAAACACATGTTTGGAGTATTTTGTTAATGTATTACTATATTATATAGTATAAGTATTCAGACCTATCACAACAATGACAGCCTCAAGTCCGCTTGTAAATGAAATCTTTCTGTTGGTAGTTTCTTACATGTACAGTATGCAAAATCGTACAAGTATAACCAGATTGGATGGGCAGCATCAGTGCATAGCCATTTCAGGTCTCTCCAGAGATGCTCTATTGGGTTCAGGTTCATATTGTGACTGGGCTACTCCAGGACATTTACAGAGTTGTTTTTCTATGTTTTCTTGGCGGTATACTTTGGTTCGCTGTCTTGTTGAAATGTAAACATTGCCCCAGCCTGACATACCGGAGCACTCTGGGAAAGGTTTTTTTCACTCAGCAAAGATCTTTATTTTTCTGCATCCATTTTCTCTCTATACTGATTATTTTCCCAGTACCAGAAAAACTTCCCCATGGCATGATACTGCCACCACAGTGTTTGACTGTAGGGTTGGTTTTAATAAGGTGATGTGCAGGGTCCGATTTCTTGATTCTGAATTGTTAAGTCTTCATGTCACCAGACCAGGGCATTTTGTTTCTCATGGTCTGAAAGTCCTTGAGGAGCTTTTTGAAAAAACTCCCAGTGGGATGTCATGAGCCTTTTAGTGAGGATTGGCTTCTGCCTGGCCACTCCTCCATAGAGGCCTTATTAGTAGAGTGCTGCACTCGTGGTTTTCCTTCTGTAATACTCTCCTGTCTCCACAAGGGAACTCAGGATCTTATTTCTAATGATCTTTGGGTTCTTTACTATCTCTCCGACCAAGGCACTTCACCCCAGATTATTCAGTTTGGCTGGGCGACCAGATCTGGGAAGACTGTTCTTGTATCCTTCTCCAGATCTGGGTCTTGACACAATCCTTTCTCTCAAGCCTACAGATAATTCTCTTGGCCTCATGGCATTGTTTTTACTCTGACATACACCATTTATGGTGAGACCTTATATAGACAAGTGTGTGGCTTTCCTAATTATGACCAACAAATTCATTTAGGGACAGGTGGATGCAAATAAACTGTAAATGTGCTTGCAACTACATTTTGTTACATAGTTTATTTTTGAGCCATATCACACAGGCTATGGTAATGAAGTACTGAAAATCAGCACCTGTGATTAGGCCTGAATTTACTGTATACACCAAATCATTTAGAATATGTTAATTACTTTTGCCTTTTTTTCTCCTTCTCATGAGAGCACAAAGTACCTGACTCAGTGAGAACTTTAATTACGTATGTAAATTACTGTATACTGTATATGTAATGTAATAGTAATTTTAACAGACTACATAGATGACAGATTTTGGGCTGCATTCAAAACATTAAGCTACTTTGCTACCTTTGTCATTTATTGGCTATTTTGAACAAAAATGCTTAAATAGTTCTTACTCACTCACTCACTCACTCTCTACAAAGCGTATCCTGTGCAGGGTGAACCGAGGCCTGGAGCCTATCCCAGGGGACATGGAGCACAGGGAGCACCTCAATGGGGTGCCAGTTCATTGCAGGGCACAAGCGTGGTCACACACACTATAAGCAATTTGGAGATTCTAATTCTAAGGACTGTGCGAGGAAATTGGAGTACCTGGAGGAAACCTACTGTACAGTAAAGCATGGGGAGAACATGCAAATTCCATGCACATATTTCCAAAAGCGGGGCTCAAACCCTTTACCCTGGAGGTGTAAGGCCACAGTACTAACCACTATACATTGCCTTTGATAATTATTTAATTGACAGACTTGATCATAAACAGCCATTTTCTGACTTAAAATGTATCATTTATAGCAAACATTTATTTTAATAGAGGCATTATGGCTAAGACTTTTTAATAAAAATTAAAATATCAAAGCATAAGTGCAGCTTATTTGTAAAGAGAATACTAGACAATAGTCTTATTACAGGATGATAACCACTTTAGAAAAAGTAGGTCTACAAAGATGAAGAAAGCATATAAGTACAGTATGTTGGCGTATGGAGTACATGTCCATGAAACAGTCATTTCACATTAAGTTTTTGCCAAAAGAGAGCCAACAAAATATTTAGTTGCTAATACATCTTGAATATCATATTGCCTCACAGCATAATAACCTATAAACTTTCAATTCTACTATAAAATCTGAACAAACACATTTTACATATACATAATATTCACCATGTCAAAACTAACAGTTTAATTTTCAATAAGAGCAGTGTGAACATTGTATACTGTTAAGGTGTAGTCTGTGACCAATGTGACATCACAGGATTGATCACAGCAAGCAAAAGACCACAAACTATATATATATAAAAAGTACGGCTATAGTCTGCATAAATGAGATTAAAGCTAAAGTTAAAACAAGATGATAGTATTTTTTTTTTTTAAACCTTGCTCATTTTTTGGTCAAACTACTGATATGTTACTGGGTCATAGTGCGGGTGATCCAATCATCATAACGTGAAATGATGGTGTAGAGTCCAGGCTTTCTGGTGGAACCACAGCTTCTCCCTCCGTTTGAGGTTATTCCCACAACAATGCCCTTATAGAGCAGAGGACCACCAGAATCACCCTGTAAAAGGAGTAGATAAGCAAGAGAAAAATTGTTTAAAGTTGTAAACTAGGTAGGTTGGTACAGTATAACTTGGCAGGAGTGCTGTTAGGGTTTGGGTTATTGGATATCACTAGCTTACAGTAAATCCTGTAAACATTTTGCCAAGGGTAAAATGTATCCATTATGAATCGTTCCCTTAGGTTAAAATGATCAGATATCAGATATAGATGTCTATCCTGTGTGTCTAATCAAACCAGAATTTTGAACTTGTGAACTTTCTCCATGGATGTTAATAAATAAACAACCATGCTAGATCACAAGAACAAAGGGGTAAAAGGAGGACGGGCAATTTGAATTCAGTTCATGGATGGAGGACTGAGAGGAGAAGAAAAAGAATATGCTTAAATATTTTACGGATATTTTGAGTATGATGGATATTAAATAGAAATAATGAATTACAAAGCCTAAGTGTTATTGAAATTAAACTCACATCAGAATACTATAAATGACATCTGTGAGATTCTGAACAGTATCTGCGGCTGGTAACATAAGGGAGCATAATTGGCTGTGCTTTCTGGAGGAAGGCATGATATTACAGTACTAGTAAAAAAAAGACACCATTAACCAATCAGAGATGACTATGAGCTCTGTAAAATAAGCCGTTGTGTTTTCCTCCAAGTGTTCAGCTGCCCTTTATTATAACTGTCACACGTCTTGGAAGAAGCATGTGTTAGTCTTTTCTCTCTCCAGCTGGTGACTGTTATGCAATAGTGGAGGACTCAGCAGGAAGGTTAAATTGGGGCAAAGGGGCAGAAAGTATCATTTGAGATGATAACTTACATTGCATGTGTCTTTGCGCCTTCTGCCAGCACAGAGCATATTTTCTGTAAAAGATTCCCCATATGAGTTGCTTCGACTACAGGTGGATCTTCTTATAACAGCAACGGTAACCTCCTGCAGTTTGTCTGGCCGGTCGCCCAGGTTGTCTAGTGCACCCCACCCAGCAGTTTCCACTTCAGCATCTGTTCCAGGATCATTTCCTCCTGCTCTCTGGAACTTCACAGGCTTCACTGCACTGGTCTCCTGGACTGGCTGGCTTAGCTGCCAATTATAGAGGACACTATAATAATATGATGTAAGAAGACCCCACCCTCCTGACCCTCTATTTCTTATTTCCTAATTTATTCCCAGACTTTATATACTTTACCTTGATCAATGCAATATCATTATCGTAGTTCTCAGAGTTGAAATCAGGGTGCTTATAGACAGCAGCCATATCAAGAGTTTGTTTTGTGTCCTCTGCCTGGGATAGGGAATGAGCACCCAACACCACCTTAAAAGTATTGCTGCAGTAGAGAGTATGCAGACATGCAATATTTTCTGTTAATACACTTTTTTTAAAAAAAATAGCAGAGTAATTTATTGCTTCAAAACTACGCTATTTAAAAGTCTATCAGAATGTTAACTTCAGCTTCCTCCTTCGAAAGTTTTATGATCCTTTTCTGATAGAACTATTTGAACATCTAAAATTTGACTGTGAAACATATATGGCTCAAAAATGAAACATGCTCCAAGTTTGATCGTGGTGCTTACCTGTCCTGGAAGCAGTGTGCAGCACTCATAACCCACTGACTGGAGATCAGAAATCCACCACAGTTGTGTTTACCTTCCTCCTGCAGCGAGACCATGTAGGGACGGGAGTGTGCTGCAGCTTCCTGACCTCCCGTGATGCATTCACCTTCTCAGAGATGCAAGTGAGGTTAATTAAAATGTAATAAAAATCCAATGGACTTCAATTCATCGATTAATACATTTTAAACCTTTCCGCTTTTTTGCTTTCGACTTTGTTGCTGTATGGAGGAAATATTGGATGACTGTAAAATCTGCATGATGACTTTAAGTCTTAACCCATTGTTGCATTGTGGTTACTAATGTTGGCTTAGGAATTAAACAATGCTGCATAGATAATACTGTTAACACAATTGCGTTGGTTCCGCATGAGTCTGAGGAAGACAGGTTTCATACACTACACAATTAATACATCCCTTTCTCTTATGTCCTCATGTTAATATATTCTACTCACCAGGTAGTAGAAATGCATAAAGGAGAGCTGAAGCAAAGATCAATTGAAGAGAACCCATATTGAACAGCTCCTTTTTGCCTTTCCGCCTTCCTGAGATGGAATATGTTCATAGTCTAGTTTGTTGGCTTTATATAAACTGGGATTGGGCAAGTGGGCGTGACTTTGCAAGAAAAATGCTGACTTCTTGGAAATCATTCCTTTCTCCCCCAACATTTAAGTGATGCTGAGACTTGTCTCTTATCTCTACCTTGGCTCTGCCTCAACTTTATTGCTTCACCCTTGTAATTTCCAGAGTTTTCATCTCCAGATGTTTCTAATATTCATTAGCAAAATCCAACAGACAGTCAGTAACAGAATAAAAAGAGTCTGATTTCTCAAATAATTCCTACAGTGACTTGTACATGAAACATGCACAACCTGATCCCAACTTACACCCACACCCACACCCACCCAACCTTCCAACACACACACACACACACACACACACACACACACACACACACACACACACACACACACACACACACACACACACACACACACACACACACACAGATGAAATACTTTAGGCCAGTGACAACATGTTCTTGTTTAAACTATGTTAAGATAAATGGAAATTATATTATTATTATGTGAACACAGTTTCACAGTTATATGAAGGCACAGAAACTGGCAGATAAAAATTGCTACAGTAAAACACCAAACACTGTAAAACAGTAAAACATCAGATTCAGAATCTGTACAGTCATATTCCCATATATATGTATACTGTATATGCATACACACATGTGTACAGCTTGCAATTATATAACAATAATCTAGACAGACAAATCATCCAGATTTCTAAAACTTTATACAGTATATAATACATATTATAGCAATTGCAGCCAATAATGTGCAACAAGATAATTGTGTCAAATTTACAACAAGTGATTCTACAAATTACTTTTCTTTGCTGCAAAATGAATGTTTTTACAATGTAAAAAATATTTTAGAAAATAATTTAAACAATGTTGGAAATATCATGCAATGTACTGTAGATTACTAGTACTTGCAAATTGGAGTAATTTCCTTCTCCATTATATTACTAAACATGAGTCAACAAAACATGCTCTTATTACTTTACTATACTTCCCCAGATCAGATTTTGGGTAATCACCTAATATAAAATGTACAATTCAAAGCAAGCTGTTTACGACTGGTGTCTAGCATTCGCATTATATTGCTGTAAATCCACTTCCTTTTTCTATCCTTACTAGAAAACTAATAAAAAAGCTATATGTATGGATCTTTCTACCTATTCCCCTGTAGAATTTTTAGCTTGCTTAAACAAATAATATACTACGCCATACACAGATAAAGGAATGTTCAAATCCACAAAATCTGCACCAGTTGTTGGACAAAACACATGAACCTCTATTAAAAACTCTTAATATACTGTATATTTTCATTTTAGTGTATAAACTATATTTGATAAATTAACAGAAATATATGATACAATATTTTTTTTAATTCTCATGGCTTTAAGCCCCGTCAGATACTTGCCAACATTCTGGGAATTGGCAGGGAATATAGTGTTTACTAAATCAGATCTTTCTAAGCAATAATCTGTCATAATAATAATAACAACATAAAACATTGCTTCAAGAGTTTATAACTTAACACTACTCGATTAAAAGAACTAAATAAATTTCCAGAACCTAATTTGCAACAGATGTGCCATAAGGCCTATTTGCACAGGATTAGTATTACCTGGGGACCTCTAGTCATTTGTAATAATTACGAGGGTTGTCTGTGATCTTAATCCCAGGCAAATCGGCCATGTCTGTAATTTGAAAAATAAAAATTTCCCCTCAAATGACCTACCATATTTCCCTGAACACCGAGGTCCTGTGATAATATTAGTCCAGTGCGAATCAGCATGTGATTTTTTTCAAAGTTTTTGTTTCCTGTATGCCTATTATCAATCCTCTGTGAAGAATGGAGGCTGCATTGGAGGGCCTTGAAAGTATTTTGGGTGCTGGGTCATATTGCTACTTATCGCTATTTATGCAGTCAATGCTTGTTCGGGTCTCCTTTAGCACACTTTATTGCATCAAATGGTACTGCATGAAGGTGATCACCCTGTAGCACTGCTGAAGTGTTGCGGAAAACCATGTTTTATTTATTTTTTTTATTGCAGCCTTTAGCTCATCTGTATTGTTGGGTTGTGTGTTTCTCATCTTCCTCTTGACCATGCTGCATAGATTCTCTCTGGTCATGCAGGTATAATATCATAGTCAGCAAACCAGTAAGTGGGAATTTTGGGATTGTGTGCAGGTGCTAAGTCCTGCTAGAAAAAGAAATCAGCATCTCCATAAAGCTGGTCAGCAGAAACAAGCATGAAGTGCTTTAAAATCTCCTGGTCGACGGAAGGTGTCATGACACCCCAAATCATACTTACTGTGGAAACTTCACACTGGACTTCAAGCAATTTAGATTCTGTTCCTTTCTGCTCTACCACCAGACTCCTGAACCTTGATTTCCAAATGATATGCAAAATGAATTTGCATCTGAAAAGAAGAATGTGGACCAATGCTTCAGTTCTTTTTCTCCTTGGCGGTAAGATCCTACTGATGTTGTCTCTGGATCAGGAGAAATGAACCAGTTGTAGCCCATTTCTTGAAGATGTGTGTGAGTGGTGGCACTTGATGCACTCACTCCAGCCTCACTCCATCTTTGTAAAACTCTCCATCTTTTCAAGGCTGCTGTCCCCCTTGTTGCTTGTGCACATTGTGATGTAATCAAACTCAAGACAAAATACTGCAATATTGAAATATTTCACTTTACATGTAATGAATATAGAATATACTGTACCAATTTCACTCTTTAAATCAAATTCACTTTTCTTAGTTCCAACGCAATATCCTCAGTGTCAGGTGCCAGATATCATCCCTGAACCTAGTTGATGGAAGTGTGAACTTGCAGCTAGGATATGGAGCAAGGATGATATTTTCAAAACCAGGAGGAGGTGCTACCATGGCCTTCACAAAGCCAGATGGCAGTGCCATTATGGTGTCTCTAAAACCAGGCAGTGGTAGCAGCATAACACTTTCAAATCTAGATGCTGGAGTGAACACCAGGTTCTCAAAGCCAAATGGAAGTGGAAGAAGCACAGTGTTTTCAAAGCCAGCCGGTGGAGACAGCAGAGCATGCTTGGCACGCGAGGGCACAGCTGGGTTTAGTTGGGATGGTGCATGACCTGGCTGGTGCTGAGCATGATGCAGGACATAGCTGATTGAGCAGGATGTGGCTCAAGCAGAGAAAGGTGTGGCTCAGGGGGAATATGGCTCTGCTGTAACAGGGTGTGGCAATGCTTAGGAAGGTCATGGCATTGCTGGGACAGAGCATGCTGGATCAAGAACAGCATAGCATTCAATACAGAAACATTCCATAAAAACATTTTAATGGCATCCACATAATTCATTTATAGCTAGCCATAAGCAGAAGTTTAAATATTTATATTCATGATTAAATCAACCACAGTTGCACAGAATCATTTTTAGAAATCAGTTCAGAAAGATCTTTCAAGTAAAGTACTATCTGTGGAAGAATACATGAATGCCATCCTTCAATTATGCATGCAACTTGTAATAACTTATGTCTAGATTGCAAAGCCCTTTTATTGACTCTCCATGAGCACATAAATGGCTGTTTGGTGATTTGCCACCTGGGTACATTTCCACAAAATATTTGAGAGCTGGTTACAAGGCTGGCTTAGACACGCAAGCACAAACAGAATGATAGGTTGATATGCTGGTGTTTTAAAATTTGAGATATTACACTGTTGTAAGCAGATGTGGATTTGGTTATGGGCAACATGGACAGGCCTGGGAAGGTCTCCTGTTTATATATGATTATAGGCATTAGTATTTTCCACATAAAAATGTTCTATTGTCATGAGTAGTTAATGTGAATTCTCCTGTCTACAGTATTTATCTAAATCACTCGACTACACATTTCTAATCAGGAGGTTCACTTGTCTTGTCACAAATGTCTGACTCTTGTCCCTCTGTCTAGTAGTCAGTCGTCTAGGTATCAAAGTATGCAGCTTTTAGAGAGCATGCACACATCTTCAGTACTAATCTAAAGTTAAGGACACTGCTTATATGGAAGGAGTAAAATTGTCTGTGCTCCACATCAATAGGAATTTTAGCTTTTGACCTATATGTTATCCTCATTGCTCACATCACATCTGGCATACACAGCATATGGAACAAGCACATCTAGGTATGTCAAATCTAGAACAGCGCAGATTCTCTTTTTCTCTGTTCTTTGGAATTTGAAAATATCTTGGAAAAAAATCTGATAAGGTATTTATTTACAGTCTCTACTGCCTGTTTGCATTGCCTGTGCACAGTGCGCTCAGTAGCCACTGATCTGAGGATAGTGTCCATTGCTGTATTTCTCATGCGCTTCAGGTGAATAAAGCATGCAATTTTGCCCTGACTTGATTATGTTTGTTGCCACGGTACAAATTTGTTGCAAGCTGTTACCTGCATAACAGCATACATTCACCGTTGTAGTATTTCAAACTCAGCTCTGCAAAAAAATAGGTTGTGTGTGTTTTTTTCTTTCTTTCTTTTACCAGCTCCTGCAGGTGGTGGTTGAGGTAACCAAACTTGCCTTCTCATTTGTGTCTAAACCCAGTGATTTTTTGTGCCCAATCCCAACAGGCTCCCATAGATTAATGACTTATTTTTAAGATCCCTTGCCATTGTCACCATTATCTCATTAAGATGCCAAAAGCAAATTGTCCATGGTGTTAGTGATACTGTACATCATGCAAGTGTGCTTTAAACTTTGACCCTTTTTTATATTTAGTTGTGTGTAGCATGGATTTGCTTGCAATGCTTTGTTCACTTGTAGCGGCTAAGTTTATCGTTCATATAGTGCTGATAATCAAGGTGGAGCTCACTCATGTATAGATAACACTATTGTTGAAAAATTCATTCTTCAGTTCAAGAACATTTTGATACAGTGGTACAATTCCATGCAAAAAGGAGTTCCCATATTTTCTTTTCATATTTTATACAAATTTAGACATTTATTTTCATTTGCTATTCATCAAAATGTTTTAATAACAAATCAACTGAACATGACATGGACAACAAAAATGATGGGACACTTATCCTAATATTTTGCAGCATGACCTCCAGAGGCAATCACACCGAACAAACAATTTCTATAGCTCTCAAAGAGATTTCTGCACCCAGAAACAAATAGCTTTGCTCACTCTTCTTCTCCAAGCTGCTTCAGCTGTCTCTGGTGTTCTTGAACAGGGCTGTCTCCAGGCTGCGTCTCAGGTGCTGTCTCTTCCTGTAGATGTTCATGAGTATTCTGACCTTGCCTCCTATAAGGTCGCTTCAGAGTAATATTAACATGGTTAGTTCTTAGCTGTGCTTGTGTGCTTGTAGTTCTGTGTTTCGGGTCATTATATTCTATGCTTTTTATGCAATCAGACGCTGATGTACACTGATCTTGGAAAACAGTTTGTATGGCTTTGGAAGTTTTCCTTGGCACTTCGTCTACTATACAAGCAGTACTTTCTTACAGGTTACCTACAGTCCCATGCATCGTAATGTTCTCAATAATAATATAATTCACTATGACATCAAGCTGCATGGAGATGGTCTTATACCAACTGGATAGTGACTAATTTTCTACATTTAAACTGTAATCCTATTATTAACTGTATTTGTTTTTCTACAGGTATGAACAAATCTGTCTAAATAATTTTAGAATATCCTTTGTAGAATCAATTGATCTTTGCTTTACTCTGTGGCATAACAAGGCATGCAGGTATACATAAGAAAGCCGCTTTAAATTTCATCACTGAAAGGAAGACTGAAGCATTGCTTTAACAAGCGGGAAGAGGGTCAGCCAACAAATATGTCCAGGACTGTATAAAAACAGAATTTGTACAGTAATTAGTTAAGTAGTTTTTCACCAGATAATGTTTACTTTTTTACTTTTAGCTAAATGCTTTGTTTTTTATCAGTATTTCTGCTTTCCCAAGTTAATCCTAACTACAGGAGAACTACGTTTACCCAAGTCACAGTGTTTTCCTGTCATTGGCTTTAACAGTATGACCACAAGGAGGCATTAGAGTACCTTATCTTACCTTATTCTTAGCGGTGTGTGTGTGTGTGTGTGTGTGTGTGTGTGTGTGAGCGAGACGGAGAGAAAGAGAGAGAGAGAAAGAGAGAGCATGTGCGAATGAAAAATAGGAATATCAGACAGTTGTGACCGACGAACTCGTCTTCATGGGAAAACTTTTGTTTTTTTACTACTAATACTACTAATAATAAATACTACTACTACAATTACTACTACAACAACAACAACAACTAATAATAATACTAATAATAAATACTACTACTACTATTAATAATAATAATAATAATAATAATAATAATAATAATAATAAATACTACTACTACTACAGTTACTAATACTACTACTACTGATAATAAATACTATTACTACTACTACAACTAATAATAATACTACTAATAAATACTACCACTACAACTACTAATAAATACTACTACTACTTTTAATAATAATAATAATAATAATAATAATAATAATAATAATAATAATAATAATAATAAATACTACTACTACAATTACTAATAATACTACCACTAATAATAAATACTACTACTACTACTACTATTACTAATACTAATACTACTCCTAATAATAAAAACTACTACTACTACTAATAATAATAATAACACTACTAATAAATACTACTACTACAACTATGACTTCTACTAATATTAATACTACAACTACTACTACTAATAATAATAATGCTACTAATAAATACCACTACTACTACTAATAATAATAAAATAATAAATACTATTACTACTACTACTACTAATACTAATAATAATAATTATAACAAAAATTAACTATAAGAGTCAAACGGTTGTCAATTGCTTAGGTTAAGGTTATGGTTGTGTTTAGATGTAGAATAGCATGAATTAGCTACATGAAAAATGTTGTCACATGTGTAGTATCTTAAATGAACATTTACATAAAAAAAAAACCCTAGAGATGGTCTGAACTATCAAAAACAAGATGTGCTATTTCAGGTCAGGAACCTTGATGGAGAGAAAAAAAATTACATTTATTTGCCCTTTTATGGGCAACTTAGAATGAATTGATGTTTCTGGCTGGGGTCAGAGGTCAGTGTGCCCCTCTTGGGATTGTTTGAGAATGATTGGCAGAAGGAAGTATCTCCTAACCAAGAGGAAGAGGAAGCACTCACTCAGTCAACACACTAAAGATGGGCTCTCATTCCTGCCTCTCAGTATCCTTTTGTCATCATTACGTTCACATGCTATGAGCTTTAACTATAGGATTATAACTCCAGTAAATTAAATTAGAATTAAAAAATTGTAAAGAAGCATGCTTAAATATGTTTGCCTTTGGAATTTTTAAAAGGAAACCTCAAACATTTTAGCATGATTATTTAAAAATAAACAAGATTTTTCATTTCATATATTTCACATGTTGAAACAATTGACATTTAGTCCTATATACACTATTTTCTTTTATTTATTGATGTGTTAAGTCATTGCTGTAATTTAGGATTATTCATTTCCATTTTCTGGTGATTAAGGGTTGCTGTCACTCAACAGCCCCACTCCACACCCTACACTCCTGACTCCACATTTCAGGTGGTGATGTGTTTAAGGAAATAGGTAAAGGGCTTTGTGAATGTCATTCATTAGAAAGACACCACTGGTCTTCTGCATATTCAACACTGAGATATGCGTGGCTGTTGCTAATTCTACCGGTTAACACACTTGCAACATAGAAATGCACATAGAATATATAGTGAGGTTCAAATGTCTGAGATCACATTAAAATCTAAGATTGGAATGAAAAAAATGGTTTTATAATTAATTTTTTAAAAACACATTTTTGTTTCTATGTCCCTATGTAAATGTAAGAAAATATCGAGATACTGACCATATTAAGTGCTTTGTGCTGTGTGTGTTTAAATGATACTCTAAAATCTAGAAAACCTAAAATGTAGGTGAGGAGGGAGATGCTCCCAAATTAACATTTTATACCAAGAATTCATATATTTCTGACAGTGTCTGTTGTCAAAAGCACCATATAAATAAATCAAATTAAGTTGAAACTGAAATGGATCACATCAAATCTTTAATAATTAAAATTAATAATTTAATAAAAAAATATTTAAATTAAAATAATTAAAAATTATAAACACTCATTGAAATACTTGGAAAAATAAATAAATAAATAAATAAATAAATAAATAAATATATTCAAGAATTTTTGGGGGGATTATTTAATTTTTTTCGTTGTTTTTTTTTTTAATGTTTCAAATCATGTTCAGGAAGATACTATATATGATTTCACATTTTTAATTATTTTTTTTCCAAAAAGTGTACATGTAGAAAAATACCAAAACTTAATCTGTGGTCCAAAATATAATTTGTTATTAAATTGTTGTATAAATATACATTTTTACTAGTGCACTACTTGTTAAAAGACCCCCCAACCCACCCCACCCCTCACCCCCAACAGCTGAGGGTCATCTCAGGGTCACACTAGAAGGTCATGACCAAAACTCTGCTAGACATTTTAGCTAATCTACCACTACTACCCAGTTGTTTAATCCAACTGATTAGAGGAAAAAGTACTAGTTTCTTACTCTTTTACTTGTGGATCTGAATTTCTGATATGTGGATCCTTGTAGAGGGGAAGCAGTGGTGGGGGTGCTCTACTGATCTACTGATAGCCCCATGGGACTGTTGTGTGGGCCTTTGGAGGTGTCATTAGTGATCCTGCTGATGAGAGAATGGCATTGTGTGATTCCCTTTTCTCAGTGAGGTGTTTGGAAACAGCAGGTCTAAAAGCATCCAAGGTTTCTGCCACAGGCTAAAAATGCTTTACACTAAATAAACAAAACCCGCCTTAGAATCAGCACCTCTAACAGACACTCAAGGATTTGGGTTACCAGTTTACTACTGTCCACTCAATTAATCTTCAATCCCCTCACTCAGTGTGTTAACCTGCCTGTCTCTAAGGACTAAGCGGATCTTACTGTTACTACTACTGCTGGATATTACTCATATTCCTCTTCCCGTGCTACTTTTGCTGACATTTAGCTTTGAGTCATTGAAAGTAGGGTCCTGATACTGTATACCAATTTTTGTAGCCAGGAAACAAGATAGAAACATATTTCACCCTTTCAGTAGTATTTTATTACTAAAAGTTTCAGTAATTAAGTTTCAGTGACACTAGTAGGAAAATGCCTGTCGATACAGCGGCGTCCAATAGTCTGAATGTGAAAATGCTTCTATGCTTTTTTAATTTAACTTTTATTATTATCATAAACTTAGGTGAAACATTGACATGACTCTCAAAATTTCTTAGCATGTGGTACGCCATTTTTACTTTTTTACTTTTTTGCAAAATCTGATGATCAATTTTATATCTAATCCATTGAAGTGCCATCTGTACAAATGTTATAAGCAATAAAAGAGATGATGTATGAGGAAGCATACAAAGCAGTTAAGATCAGTTAAGCTAGTAAGATCAGTCTCACAAATTTGCTTACATCTCCATAGGGCCATCTTAAACATTACATTTCCCAGATATTACTGGACTTTTCTTGTATTTAAAAAAAAATCTTCAACATGTTTTTCAGATTTAAATGATTTTTTTTTTTTTGGACCCCACAGTATAGGAAAAAAAGTATAGATCTGCTGATGGGTCAGCAACTTTCTTTATAGTTTTTTTTTTTTTAATTACCTTTAAGGGTAAATCTTCTGAGATTTTCCATAGTTAATATAAATTTGCATTAATTATTTATTCCACAAAAGTCCAGGAGGATTTTTTAGAAGGCACTGTTGACTGTTATAAAGAATTGTTATGAGCTCAGGATACCTACCATACCCCATAGGAAGCATTTTAAATGCATGTAATGAGGTTGTGGGTTTGTAAATGTAATTATTTATCCCTGCTTTCAGCTTCTTTAAAGGTGACTTTAGGTTTACTCATGGTTTAACTCAATGAATTCAACTCATCATGCTGTTATGAAGCCCTTCATTATTTGCAAATACTTTTTAATCTTTTTTTTTTACATAATGATCCTTACGTGGGATTAGTAATGACAGGCTACAACACACTCCCACAACACACAATGAAGTGGGGATAATGGTGGGATAACAAACAATGCGAAATTCACATGGCATGTTTAGTCTCAGTGCTGCACCCTGTTGGCTTCACAATGCAGTGAAAACTGAAAAAGGAACCAAGCGGCTCTGTCTCAAGAGCATTCGCAGGCACCAAACACACCTATAGTATGTGCTCCCTACTGGAAACAATGTTAAAATCTTTCAAGCATCACTCAGCTTCTGCTTGATGGTAAAAACGGATGACATAATACGTTGCTATGGCTTCTCTGCTGAGACTGGGAGGATTTTTTTTTGTCTGCACCTGTACCCTACGGCAGTATGGGATGAAAAAAGGATTTTCCTGGCAAAACTACTGGATTGGACCTGCAGCAAGTTAGACCCTCAAGACCACACACATCATATCCAGGTGTACGTAAGATTGCAAGTGTGTATACGAGTATGCGCATATCTGTGTGTGGTCTGGCATAGCTACAGTTATGGCAAGTGGGAGTTTATATGCCTAAAGAGATATTGTTTTGTGTGAAGCCTCTTTCCCCACCTCTCTTTCTCTAGGTGTTGTTCTCCACCTGTCCCCACTCCCTGTGTCTCCTGAACAGTTCTGGACTACTTCCAGGCATGGGGATTATTTTTTAAACTCATCTAATCTCCCGTGTTTCCTCCACCAAGTTGTCTGAATTGCATTCACACAGCTCCTTCTTCTTATTATTTTTTTTAACTTATGGGTCAGTGATTATAATTACATTCAATCCTAAACACACTCCAAGTAGCTGTGTGGTGTGTGAGGTTTTATTGCATATAAAAAAATAACATTTAGTTAAATATCTCAAGAAACAGATCATAGGTGTCCTAGGTAGATTATTATTAGACATGATGCCTTTTTTTTCCCAGGAGGCAGTAATCCATGTTCTCTGTCTTTTTTTTTTGTCAAGTAGGAATCTGCTCCGGTGGTGGCCCGCAGAGAACGGCAAGAGGATTCCAGCGTTCCCACACCATCTCTCTTCCCTCTGTAATCCCGCTTCCTTAGTCTTTGAGCACTAGAAAGAAATTCACCTGGCATGCTTAAACCATGTGCCAGAACAGAGATGTGCACACAGAACAAAGGTCTTAAGAAGGATGGAATCTGAAGCTAGAAAAAAAAATAATGAAAAGTGTGATATCATGCTTTTGGAACATCATTTACCGGCAAGTTTATATATGCTGTGCCGTTATTGAAACAGAACACCTTTGAACCGTGTTTCATGTCCAGGTAGTATGCGGATGTGTTGGGATATGTACATGTGTGTCTTTGAAGTTGAAAGTTTTGCTCCTTTCAGACAGGGTCACTGAGCATGTGAGTGAGGGAGTGTAATTGCTGTGGGAATGAATAAGCTCGGGGATCCCCGTGCCGCAAATTTTCAGCCCACGTTTTCATCTGACGCTGCCACTCACGCATTGCAGAATACATGGAGGGACACACATACAGTACTGGATGCACATGCACCTAAAGGTAGAATATCCTCAGCATCCTCAGGACATGGGACATTTACACAGGACAGGGAACCTAGCCACTAAAGCCACCTTCAACAGTATTTATAGTGCAGGCTTCTAAAACTTCAAAAATTAATTATCTTCCTCCTCTGTCTCAAGCGAAAAAAAAGATGTCTTTCTCAGCAACGCGACTGACAGGTCAGATTCCCTGCAATCAGAACTTCAGAACTGTCTCCCTCATTTTATATCATGGCAATGAAAAACAAACAAAGAACAACACAGATTCGGACTGTCAGTCACAATGCATTCTCTTTCATATACAGCCCTGGAAACACCTGAGCTTTTTTTTTTCCCATGGCTAATTTGTTGAACATAGTTACAGTTGTCAAGGTCAAAACGTCTGCATTTGAAGCCTTGCTCTGTCAATGTTTGCGTTGGAAGGATTGAGTTCCTCCCCCCCGAGGCATTATTATGGCTAGACGAGTCGATTGTCAATAACTGTCATCTTTCAAGAAAAAAGGGTGCATCCATCTGCCTTTGCTTGCTATGTAATTAGCCAAGCAACTATCTCATACACTGATATTCAGACTGGCAGCTGTGCCAAAAATGAGGCACATTGCGTGCCTTGCCGTAACACATGGGCGGCACACAGAACATTATTTCTTTAAATGTTATGCAAATGACTCAAAGTGCACAATATACCCTATTAATAAGTCATTAAAAATATGTTTTGTTCTTTTCTTTGAGGAACATCAATGGTGAGTGTTTGTTCAGGTTAAAATCTACATTTTTTCCACCCGTTCCCCTGAGGCTGTATGAGTTGCCAATTATGAGCTAGCATGCTAAAAGATATACGGAAATATTGAAGCATTTAATATCAGATGGATGGATACAAGAACAATGGTGGTAGTGTGTGACCTTTCAGAATGTTTTTTTCTGTGGTTTTGCTAAAACAGGGTGCTTCCCTGCAAGATAATTGTCTTGTTAAGTGTCCTTCGAGATCTTTCTAAATGATAAAGGTGTTAGCTGACCTAGAGCATATGTCCACCGCGTGATTGTTATCTGTTAATCGTTTCCCTGCTGCTACGTTTCATTTAAATAAACAGGAAAAACAAATTTACCAACAGATTTCATTCACACTTTCTTGAATTTTCAATACAATCTTTATAACGAAGCTTTATTATAAAACTTATTATCCCGATCACATATTCCTTATTTCCAGTTTTTAGAAGGAGACCACAAACCGAATTTCCTAAACATTTGATCCCACAATGGATATGAAGTCGAGTACCATAGTGCTTACATAGAGCATCAAGAAAAAATTCCTTCAAAGAAGTCATCAACAAAGACTTGTGTGTATGACAATGTAGTTACTGTAAGTATGTGTAATGAAGCAAAAGTTCAATTAGTCGACGCAAAACAAAGCATGTGGTTAGAACTGACTGAGGGAGTTTTTCTGTGAGTGTATGTTTTGTTAAATCTCAGCACTTCTCATTAGACAACACATTAATATAACCAATCGAAATATCCATCTGTTAATATTAAGCCAACAGCAGCGGCATTCATTAGAATGAAACGAAAGACTAAATTGTTTAGCTATGGAATGAGAATATTATCTTGGTATATTAATAAAGTATGGTTAATCAACCAAAAATTTTATTTCTCAAATTATGAAAATTAAAAACACCAATAGGAGTTCACTTGTTGAAATATCTATTGAATATTTATGTTTATAATAAACACATTTCTTTCTGATATATTCATAACCCACATACTGTATATATTCCTCAATTAACAGCAATGTCTTGTTACAATTATAATAAACATCATGCTGTAGTAACTATTCTCTGGTGGCAACATCTAGTTTATTGAGTGTGTAATTGAAGTAGTTTGTTGTTGTCAGTAAGATTATTCTCCATCGTTGTCTCTGGCTTGTGACAGAGTGAGTCACACACCTGAGGATCTTGTTTTTCTCAGGCCTCGTTTGTGCCTGTCAGCAGTCGCAGGAAGCCCCATATCCACCTCTGACATCCCGTGCCTCTCCACAAGAGTGATTTATCGGTCTGTCAAGCGGTCAGGCTTTTGCAAGCTGATCTTCTGCTCTGAGTCTGTTTTCTTACACTGACACCTCTAAAGCTCATGAGTCCATGCATATGTAGTCTTTTTACAGTCTTGTCTTGCAGTCTTTAATAACTGCATGGAGAACTGTGATTTTTGCCCCTTCCCCCCCCCCCACCCCAATATTGTGTTTCTAAGAATTTCTACATTTATTTTCATGTTTCACCTTTTAGAATAAGACTTTGTGTTCCTCAAACTGACTCCTCCTCCTATCCCTCCACCCCCAACACACGCCTGCTAAGGTGTGTGTCTGTCAGCAGCGGAGACCGCCTTTGTTAGAGTCACTCTCCAGCTGCTTTGATTTGGGCCCAGGCTTATATTTTTAAAGACTAATGCTTCTTTTGCATCACTTCCTTTTGGGAGAACAAAAATGTCAGTCTTTTGTCACTGTCACAACTCTTTCATCTGTGATCTTTACATCCAATATATTGTTCATTGTCATATACAGGGTGGGTGAAAAATAACTAGGCATTTAAATGTATTGAAACAAATTGTACTTTATTACAAGCAAAGCTTTAAATTTTGATGTAGGCACCAGTGGTGTTCAAACGTCTTGTGGTGGAACGTCTTCTGAAGGTCGTTTGGGATATTCCTGAGAACCTCCGGAATCCGTGCCTCCAAGTGTGTGAAGCCTTGTCTTGTACACCCTGTCCTGTACACCTTTGCATAGCCCTACAGGAAAAAAAAAATCACATGGAGTGAGATCTGGACTTCTTGGGGGCCATTCATAAGGTCTGCGTCGTCCCAGCCAATGTCCTGGAAAATGCTGATCTAACCACACACGCACAGTAAGAGCAAAAAGGGGTGATGCTTCATGGGGTGTTGCTTCAGCTACAAGTTCTACAGCCATTAAATATTGCCTAGTTCATTTTCACCTACCCTGACGAGATGCAGAATACCCTGTATTAAGAAGAGAAATTCCAACGCAAATGATTGTAACGTATTTATCTTTCTGCGGGAAAATGACATTTACTACAAATGAATTAAATTCATAAAAAGTAGGATGCATTTCAGAATGAATGTACAGAATTATGGAAAATAAGGATGTTGTTCTTTCAGCTACTCCCTTCAAGGGGGTGCCACCGTGGACCATCATATTGTGACCACACATATTTGCACAGGTTTTAAGCCGGATGCCCTTAATTATGCAATCCACCAATTTAATTCAAAGTGGACTCCATGCTCCCATTTAATTGAGAGTGTACTCCATACTAACTTAAACACCTCTTTACTTAAACTTAAACATCATGTTATACTGAATATTCAGCCTCCTAACACTCAGTATAACTGCTAATCAATCCCTGCTATCCAGTGTCACCCAAATGAGGATGGGTTCGCTGTGGCTTCTGGTTCCTCTCACGGTTTCTTGAAATTCTATTGTGATCTCAGATTCGATTTTCCTTGCCACTGTCGGCCTCGGCTTCTCATCAGGGACAATCTGATAATTATGATTTATACATATTTTCACACATATTTCATACTAATTTACCCAATTTTTTTTTATTTTGTAAAGCTGCTTTGTGACAATGACCATTGTTAAAAGCGCTATATAAATATACTGTAATTGAATTTCATTAATTTAAATAGAATACAATTATATCCGGTCTTGGGATTGGCACGGGCTTGAATGTTAAGGAAGATATATTCATTATTTTTAATAATCAGGGTAATAGTTGTAATGCATGCAAAATGTAATGAAAAAGAAAGCACAAACAAAAACTCTCAGGGATGAAGTTGGAAAAGTGCTGTGGAGCAAAGGCCAAAAAGCCTACAGTACTGTATATGCAAACAGACAGACATACACATAATACACCAAACATGATATATAAAATAAATATATAAAAATGATAACATTTATATATAATTTATATTAATTAATTAATTTGTGTTTGTGTTCGTATGCATATAGGCTTTTTTGTAAAAAAAAAAAAAAAAAAAAAAACTTATATATTCTTTCTTTCTTTCAGGCTTTGAACAAATATATTATAGGTGTTACTTAACCATAAGCAATCTGTAGCATCGATTCCTCACAGCATCTTGATCAATCCTTGGGTTAGGTTTTGTGTGGAGGCTCATGCTTCCAACTGCGTTCTTGTGAACTTTCTTCTGAGCTTTTATTCTGAGTATATTATATATTATATTTATATATCCCTAATATCTTTATCTGCTAATAGAGATATTATCACTCCTAAGAAGCGCCTTGGTGTGACAAAGTGTACATGCATGTGCATAAATGTGTGTATGGTTCTGCATAATGGATGGATGACCCTAACCAGGATAAATGGTCCTGAATTATTTTAAATTAGCTGTATATACTGTGTGTGTGTGTGTGTGTGTGTGTGTGTGTGTGTGTGTGTGTGTGTGTGTGTGTGTGGTAAATTTGTGTCAATTTGTATAGACTCTTTTATATAAAAAAAATATTGTCAACATGGCTCGTTAAATCTCCACAATTCCACCACTCCCCTGTCGTTCTGTCAGTCCTTTTCTCCTCCTTTTTCTTTTTCATTTGTTCTAATTCCAGGGCTGGCCGAGTCTTGCCTGGATTTGAGCAGTGCTGGGTTTCAAAGGGTAATTGACACCTTAGCTGTAATTTCATGGTTTCACTCCACTTGCCTTTGAAGTCTCAGACCTGAGCTGTGTGTGTGTGTGTGTGTGTGTGTGTGTGTGTGTGTGTGTGTGTGTGTGTGTGTGTGTGTGTACATGCGTATACTTCGTCATGTGTACAATTTTTTAGCATTTGCAGAAGAAAGATGGTTTTGGCTTAGGTGGGGAGATTGGGGTTGGGGGATATTTAAACCATGGTTGAGTTAAATAGTAGCCTTACTGAAATGTGTACTTATCCCCTTTATGAGACGTGTATTTTAGTCACCCAGTGTTTGGATATTAAAATTAAAATAACAATATGCCTTCATCCTGCATATACCTTCAAAAATCTCAATCCATGCAAATATACTCGCAGTGCACACATTTGTTTTCTTATACATCAGCTTTCACCTATATTTCCAAGTCTTCTGCTCTGAAACAAGATTCTGGTATTTCTTTTTCCAGACATGTAGGAGTTAGAAACAGTCAACAAATACACTCCTGCTCCGCTGTTCTAATAGCTTCAGTACACTAACCGGTGCTTCAGAAAAGCTTTGATACAAGCCACGTCACATCAGTAGCTTAACTGTTTTATAGCTACATCCAGTTGTGAGCATAATTGTAGTTGCAGTTTTATTAATCAGGGAAAACAAATGATGGTGATAATGATTAGAAGATTATTTTATATATTGGCATACTTCATATTATTCATTCACCTTCAGTATCTTCTTTATACACAGGGTCACAATGAACCCAAAGCCTGAGAGCATCATGCACGCATTCATTCATGCTAATGTAGCTGGGAATCAAAGGCAGTGGAACCCTGAAACTGTGAAGCACTGATGCCACCTACTACACTACCATTCTACTATTTCTAATCATTACCAAAGATTAATTGATGCACTCATTTAATCACGTAAAAAATCTTTAGGCAGGCCATTATTTAGTTTTCCTTCAGGTCATGATGGGTTTAAAGAAATGAAACAATTTAGCATTTCTCAACAACACTAAGCTTCTCTGCAGTAAAGCTAAATTCATGTGTGTCATGTCGACGCCAGAATCAGCATCAAACTCCATCTCCCAGTGTAGAAAATCAAAGTCGCCAAGAACTCAATCTCCCAACACACATGTTTTCATTCATCTGATTATCAATTACCTGGAATAAATCTTTCACTCATATCTGAGTGTATATGAGTATATCCTCAGCATGTAACAACCTCAGCAGCAGCCTCATTTCCCCTCTCGTCTGTTCCAAAGACTCAGCATTCAGCATCACCAGTATACTAGTCACCGGCCTGACCATCTGACATCATATGCACCTGTTTCTCATAAGCTCATGCCTTAAGTTAGATGTTTCTTATGATTAAGTGATTCGTAGGTCACTGTGTGACTTAAACAAAAACTTTTCTCTGAAAATGGTCAGGTATAGGGACGTGACTGGAAATGAGACCCAAAAAAGACCTTCGGGAAGCCTGGAGAACTATTCCCCAAGACTACATTAAAAATACAAGAAAAGTCTGTCTCTTTGGAAACTAAATCTTTATAGAAATGCAGGGTGTCCCAAGGGTTTTATACAGTTCTGTAAGGTCTTTCATTATAAAGATGTCCTGCAGCCCTGCCTGTCTACTAGCAGTACCATGCTCGCTGGGTTCGGTTAAAGGAAATGATGCCAGCCTAAATTGTTCCACATAGTTTTCTGGAAGTGTTTGATGATAGAAGTGTAGCCTGAGAGGAAATATTTGCTTCTATCTTTGTTTGCCCTCTTTATATACAGCACATTACATCACTGTGATGCAGCCATGCTGCTTTCTTATTTTCTTGTGCTGCTTCATCTGGGACATTGGAGCCTTTAATCACAGCTAGTGCTGACAGATAGATCAAGCATGTTTCTCTAATGAATCATTTTAAACAAGTCGAAAAACTCAACTCTGTGTTCTCCACCTCCACATTACTCTAATTATGGCCTCTATTATCCAATAAAACCTTCAGCACACAGTGCACTGAACATATTACACATCTATTACAGAACACTTAAACCTCAGCATGCAGATACGCAGTATACTTTACACATCACTTCACTGAAATTTTTAACAGTCAGGAATAGAGTTTGAGTGACAGAAGAAGAGTTATAAAGCCATGAAAAAGGTGATGAAGAGAAAGTTCGAAGTTCTTTAAAAAGATCAAAAGCTGTATATGTGTGTGTCGAGGTGGGGTGAGGTGGCAGGAAATTTGGGGGTGTTTGGGCTGTGCTCCAGAATTCTGTCTGGATTACGAGTTCCCTCTTAAGGGGGATGACCCTACCCCCTCCCTTCACACTCCTCAAAACTAACGGAGCGACACCAATGACCCAGTCATGCACCTGAGCCCCCTCTCCTTCATCCTCCTCCTCTCACAGACACTCTCACAGTCCTAATAGGCTTGAGGATATAGACTGAGTGAATATATTTATAAGTCAAATTCAACAGGGCCCAGAGTGTGTAAGTGCCACTATCATAGTGTCCTGGGTGTTTACCCATAACCCTGAGCTAGTGGTTTGCTACAGTAATACCATTGGTCTGTGTAGAGTATAAACAATTTCTTGTTCCACTCTCTCTCTTGCCTGAGCTCAGCTGTAAGGCGTTATGTATTATGCTTTGTAGAAAGTGTAGGTGTAGACTAGTGTAGCATGTAGAGCAACTAATACCTGAGTTTTTGAGCACAACATCCACAGAAGATGAAAGTCCAAGAACATCCATCGCTGGGTCATGCCTGGTCAGGAGGAAACATGTAACATCACACTTGCTATCCAAGAAAGTTTTTTTTTCTTTCTTCCCTATGCTGTGTTTTCTTCTTTGGCTTGCATCTGTTTAAGAAAAGTTACCCCCCAGGCAGCTGGGCTGGAGGAAAGAATCAAGAGGTGACTTTAGGTAATCCCAAACCACTAGACTCTCCCAAACTATTATAATCTGGAACTATTATAATCCAAGTGAGGGGAAATACTAAATGTACTGTATTTGTTTATCTTGCACACAACTTGTGACTGAAAGAACTTCTTTACATGGTGATATTTTACATACAGTATTTTACTACTATATACAGTTCTGAATAGGTCTCTCCTCTGCATGCGTCTCAAAAACTTTTTATTCTTTTCGGCTTATTGTCAGAATTCAGATTCAATTTCAAGATACAAAGAACTTTATTAATCCCAGAGGGAAATTTCTTTGTCATGGTTACAGTTGCTTTGATTAATTTACCGGGAAGAAAGGAAAAAAATTTAATTAGACAAGGGAAAAAATAAAAATGTAAGAAATAAAAATAAATAAATAAATGAATAAATAGAAAATAGAAGTAAATATAGCACACAGTAAGTCAGAGTAAGTTACATATTGCACTAAAAAGAATTAATATACAGATATTGCACTTGGAATGTAAATGAAAAGAAAGAAACTGCACAAATGGTACTTTTAATCAGATATTGCATTTGGAACTGATATTGAGCTGTGGAACAGTAGTGTCATAATGTAATATTGAACAGTAACTACTGACAGTCCCTATCCCGTAGTGTAAAGGTTATGGAGATGAGTTATATAATTTTATGCCCATTGGGAGAAAAGATCTCCTGTGGCGTTCTGTAGAGATCTTTTCTCCCAATGGCCATAAAATTATATAACTCATATCTTTAGTATATAGACATGAGATAGATATAAGATATAGTAACATCTGACAGATTTTCATTTTACAGACTGCCACACAAATGCACTTGTGCCTGCTGTGGCCTCTCACCCCTGTCTTCATTATTCTCCATGCAGACTGCCCTTGTCCTCAGGATGAACCTACTGAGAGGAGCATCGGGTTGGCAGTAGGCTGGATTAGTAACTCTGAGTCTGAGCTCACACACAACAACTCTCAGCTCCTTAATCAGCCCTCTTTCCATGCCTCACAGAGCCTGGAATGGCCAGATGTTCATACTGATGAGCGGGTTGGGGCGGGGTTTTTAAACAGTGTCTGTCCAGATTCATTACAGACAATCACTGGGATCTGTCTACCCAATTTCTTGGCTAAATTTAGTTCTGCCATCCCCAAAGATACATTAATTCTTGGTTATTGTGATGAGTGGCATGCAATATAATTTTTTTTTGAAACAACAGATATTTCAGTAACTAGAAAGTCACATTTGATCAGATACATGTACTTTATTGGGACGAAATGCAAACCATGTTATTCAATGTAGAGTTGAATACTGAGTGTTTATGAATTAACAGAGCTCTTTAGTTAAGGCTATGTTGAATCAACAACCTCCTTACCCAACATTGTCATATAAATTTGTTTAACACGCCAATTTTATGCCTAATGTTTTATTAGTGTTGGTACAAAAAAAGAAGACAATTCCAAACATAAGAGCCTTTTCTAAAAAAATGTTACTTAGACGCTTATTGTACTTTCAAGTGTCATGCCACATTTGTTATCTAAAAAAAAAAAATCATAAGGACTGTCTGGGAATTTTTTAAAGCCTGGCATAGCTTAGTTAACAATTAAAAAAACCGGATGACAGTTATAAGCATCATCATGTGTGATTAAAAAATATTATGGCTGTGATTTATAGTACTGTAAACTGTTGGGCTTTTTGCTGCTTAAAAAGCAACTGTATGTCTTAAGGTATTACCCAAGTCTTTTTCACAATACTGTATATCTAAAAGAGTTAAAGTATAAAGCATCAGTGGTATGGAATGACCTCACAGATTTGTGCTAAGTGGATTATTCATAGAAAATTGAAAAAGAGAAGCAGAGTTTAAAAAAAATTGAATGGGACTTCTAACTTGTCTGAATAAAGAAGAAAAATGACTGACTAAAGACTTCCAAAGTACTTAAGGGCAGAAGCACAGCGCATGCATGGAAGCAGAAAACCTCTGGCACGAGTCCCAGGACCCTGACCGCAGACAGACCTCCCACCATATACACCTGCTCACTCACACACACACACACACACACACACACACACACACACACACACACACACACACACACACACACACACACACACACACACACACACACACACAGCAAGATATTTTAAAAATACAATGTTTATTACATTTGTAAGAAGTAAAAATTCTGCATTTTGCAAACTGAAAGGCCTTTTTAAATTTAGAACAATTATGTGAGTCACATCACATAAATCTTTAATCAAAAGTCTTTAGAAAACTTTAACCAGTTCTTTGAGTTTTCTGGGGTCATCAATAAATCAGTGTCAGTGTCCATGTACTGCACAGACATTGAGTTTTATTTTATTTATTTATTTATTTTTACAACATATGTTTACAGCACAACTCTGTTGCATATTATAGCTTTCAAAACTAGAGCGTTAATATTTGTTTGAGGAAGTTTAAAGATGCCAGCCTTGTTTACATGTCATTTAACAGTGTTTTTTATTTTAACTTTATTTTTGATGACCCATCTTCTTTCTTTCTTTCTTTCTTTCTTTCTTTCTTTCTTTCTTTCTTTCTTTCTTTCTTTCTTTCTACCTGTTTCAAAGTATTAGTCTAAATGTCTTAATTTCAGGGCCTGTAAAATGTTCGTGCCATTTGAGTGTCAAGTACAAAGAAAAATCCTCAGTGCTAAATGTCGTCCAGGCCATCCGTGTTGCGCTTTGATCTTTTTTAACTAGTTAACATGAAACAACAATTAAAAACAATTAACAGTAATCTTTTGCTATACACTGTGCCAAGTCTTTCTAATTTCTTTCCACTCCAGGTGTTAACATATGGATTTTTTTACAAGGATCCTTGAGGTTAGAAAGTACTGAACAATATAAAGCAATGAAGGATGTTGTTACTAGTACAGGTAAGAATTTAATACTAATTCCACCCTAATTAACACCCAGGGTGGTGAATATACACTATAGAGTGTTTATATAGTTGATACTGGGGATTTTATTGTGCATTAGGCAATTTTTCATTAGTAACAAAGTCGCCCCTGTCGTTAACCCAACCCAGCAATAGCTATAATTACAGTCATTTGTTGGAACACACACACACACACACACACACACACACACACACACACACACACACACACACACACACACACACACACACACACACACACACACACACACACACACACACACAGAGTAATTTAAAAACATGAAACATTTTTTGCAACTATCTTTAATTTCTTCACAGAATTTCATTTACATAAAAAAATAATACACAAATTAAATACTTCTAATAATCTACTGAAACACTGTATGGATGTGCAAGAATGTAGAGCTCAGAATCACATACAGTATGTCTCCATGCATTAAGAAACTACAAGCCCTCCAAGTGTTTACTTCCAAGGATGCATACTGTAATTATTTTAAAAAAGTGTCTGAACAGACTTTTAGACGGACATAAACTGCTTGCTTATATTAATTCACAAAAATCAAATATATTACATCAGATAAGAAACTTTTTTTCTTTGAAAAACTCGAAGAATTTAAATGGATTTTTAACATAGGCTTTCTTATGACTTAAATTCTTAAATTCGAGCAACCAGTCTCATCTTTCACTTTTTCAATTTGCACTTTTTTCCTGAGATCTGTGGAAAATAATTACAAAATACATAAATTTGTTTATGTTGTATGAAATGTTTTTTTTTTTTTTTTATGATTTCGGTTGTGATGTAATCGTGAAAAATGAAAACTGAAATGTGGACATGGAGAGAGTAACTTGAGGTGAGGTGTTATCAAACGGTAATAATTCCCATGCGACTAGTAAGTTGATGGTTTTAAGTTTCTGGATTGCATGTAAGCAAGAGGGGAAAAAAATCCACGAAAGTTCATTCCTAACCCTAAAAGCCAAAAGTATGTCATTTGTCAGCTGGCTGAAATTCAGGAAATAAAACATACTTTTCCAGAGAATTGTTTTATAGAAAACTAAATGTTGTTATAACACCACATCAGCACAGAATGGTTCAAAGCAGCGAGCATGCTGTCCAGCTGAGAAATAAGCCTAGTTAGATCTGTTCATGTGTATAAACAGCAAAGTAAGCTGTGCTAATTGGCTGTGTGGTGTGTGATCCTGCAGGAAGCAGGTCTTGGTCAGTTCCCTCGATACAACCACACACCAGCATGTTACTGTTTGTTTTCTTTTAGTGGGTTGTGTTTGAAGCTGAACATTTGGGTGCTGGGTGAGGTTATCCAACAATTTCCCCAAACTAGGAGTTGGGATACAATACAATAACGGGGCCTGTCCCATGATGCACAATGGCCTGTCCATGTTGATAAGGTAGAGGCAGATTGAAGTGACTGGGTAATGGGAGAGAGAGAGAGGGCGACCTCTGGAGAACTGTCAGTTACAGCTTGAGCCTAATTAAAAAAGAAAAGCAGAAAAACAGAAGCATAAGGAAACATGGAGTACCAACACACCTTTCTCTATATCTCTCTCTCACTTTTGAACTCACTCACTCACTCATCATCTAGACTTCCTTATACTGTATACAGAGTCGCGGGCACAAGTTAGGGTACACCCTGTACATGGTGCCAATTCATCGCAAGGCACACACACACACATCTTTGGAGTAAACCAAAGTACCTGGAGGAAACCAACCAAGCACGGGAAGAACATGCTTCCCATGCACACCATGCACACAGACCCAAGGCGAACCCTCAGTATACCCCAAACATGAACTGCATTTCTGATCTGCCTAAGACTTCCTATATTCCCTGTATCATTAATCTTTCATTTAACTAATTTATTAACCTAATGGATCAGTATTTCTGACTTCAAAAGCAAAACAGAAAAAGGTAGCTTTTAACCTATTTTTATTAGATCCTGCGCTTTCACAGATAACAAAGATTTGAAGATCATGTACCGCATTAAGATCGTTATGATGATGCGTATATACTTACTCTGTTCACCAGCTCTTAGCTGGTGGAGTGCATTAAATCTTTCAAGGGTGTTTACTCTTCATTGTGGTTCACCTAAAAGATCACAACTTTAATCATGATGATTACACATCCAGTGTAATTACTGTGGTAACCCTCTTAGTTCCAGCTGAGTGTTCAGACTTGGTTCTCAGTCACAGGACTGAAGGAGAGATCAAATGCAAATGTCAAATGTTCCCGGTGCTGAACTAATGAAGATTTATGAAGGGAAAGAGACCATAGGTGCTTTTCTATACAGTAATGTCTTAATCATGTTTGCACAAAAGCAGCAATTTGATTTGTTTAAAAAAAAAAAATTGTAAACTTGAGCACCACATGGCTAAAAAGCCCATCTTGATTTAAAAAAATCCAATGTTTAACTACAGTCAATAAAGAATTTCAAATTTGAACACAAATGTAATACTTCACAACTTAAAATAGTGTCATTTCACTCATTTCACAATAACAACAACAGCAACAACAACAACAACAACAACAATAACAACAATAATAATAATAATAATAATAATACATTTTAATTCCCTTTTCTCTCTCTCTCTCTCTCTTTGTCTGTTTTTCTCTTTGCAGGTGTGGACTCTACACTGTGAATCCTAATCCTCTGTGAAGAGTCTACTTGTGTGCCTGATTCCCAATCCCACACTGACCACTTCCTGTTTGACCTCATGAAGTATGACAGGCGTAAAAATAATGACAGACATCTTGGCCACTTTTGACCTGCCCTGACTCATGATAAACTCACTCACTCACTCACTCACTCACAGATAGGCACAGCAGTTACTTAACTGAGCAACACACACACACACACACACACACACACACACACACACACACACACACACACACACACACACACACACACACACACACACACACACACACACACACACACACCAATCATAAATGTAGACCACACCATCACTACTTTCTTCAGTCATAAACAGACAAATAAATATCGATTTCACGGCAAACTGGGACACAGACTATACATACTGTACAGCCATGGGACTCTTGGAATTATCAGAATCAACATATTATTCATCATAATCTTCTTCTCATTATTATTATTATTCTGTTTAATAATTTTATTTTGAACAGAACTTTTTTAGAGTTTTTGACACATTGCCACCAACTTCAACAGAGCCCTTATAGTAACAGGAAGCATGCACTTTTGGAAAACAGTGGTATCATGGCTGCTGCATAGCAATGCTGCAAAGTATATGTCTTCCCCCTTAATAATACATTGAAAATTTTAGTTAGTCCTGCTTTCACATATTCTAAACCTTTTAAATTAAAATTTAATGAATCTGTTTAAAGCAGCATTGCTCCACCCACTGAAACCCTAGCAACCACCTGGTCTGTGATAATAACCGATTAACTCATTAACAACCATCTGGTTTTCTACAGCAACCACCTAGCAACCACCTGGAATACAGTATCATAGAAACAGTCTAAGAACAACCTCTCAACCAAATAGATTAGCATAGCAATCACGTGGCAACATCCTAACAAGTCACAGGAATGTCTTAGCAACTACGTTACCTAGCAAAACTTTAGGAACCACCTTGGCACACCACAATAACCAACTGAAATACTACACCAAAAAAAATAAAAATACAATACAACACCTTAGCAACTACAGGCTTTTCATTATTGGTGATAATGGATGGTAACAGCACTGGGACATTTAACTATATGTATCACTCAGTGTCCCGCGGGTTTTTACAAATGTTAATTACACTAATTGTCAGTTGCCAAAACAAAGCATAGGTGAAAGTAGGTCTGTACGTTTCACCATACTGAGGATAGAGCAACTGCCTGCCAAATCCCAAATTCAAAACCAGTAACAGAAGCTCTTTCAGCAAGAAAACTCATCTGATTACGTTATGTCATCTTAAACACTTTATCTACTTAATAATGGCTTAATAATTGCTCGATTTATAAGATCATTATGATGTTAATCATTATAATTTAAGTTATAATTATGAATTAACTTAATTAATAATGAAGTTGCTCCGACTTGCTTCCATGTTGTTGTATTTATTCCTAAGTGAATTTACAGCGCTAACTAGCTTCTAACACAAGGCTAAATCCCAAATCCCACTGTAACGTTTAATCAAGGTCACTACTTTGTGTGTTGGAAAAAGTACTTGTACACCCTAACGCACTAGCTTAGTGATTCATCCTGAAAGCTGGAAGTTAACATAACGATTTTGCAAAGCAGAAGAAGTGGATATATAAAGAGAACTTTATGAGATTTATAGGACTGTGCACCACCTACATGATTTATTCTTCTCACCTTTTGGCTACATAGTACTAGTAAGAATTTACTACAGTTTTTTCCCCCTGGCGGCACGGTGGTGTAGTGGTTAGCACTGTCGCCTTGCACCTTCAGGGTCTGGGTTAGATTCCCGTCTTTGTGTGCATGGTGGTGCATCGCCGTGCTTGGTGGGTTTCCTCCAGTTTCCTCTCACAGTCCAAAGACATGTAGGTAATGTTAACTGGCATTCCCAAATTGGCTGTAGTGTGTATGTGTATGTGTGGGCTCTGTGATGGATTGGCACCCTGACCAGGGTGTACCCCGCCTTGTGCCCTAAGTCTCCTGGGATAGGCTACTCAATACAGAATTAAGCGTAATTTCACCCCTGTTAATTACACTAACTGTGGGTCAACAGCTCAAAGTTATTTAGTTCCATCAGGAGAGGAAGGATATGAGTTGGTGGAGCAAAATAACTGGCTTAATAAAGAAACAAATCATAAACTGGTAATAAATGGTGTGGAACAGTTATATAAAAGCATCTGCGCTATCCCCACCCTGGAGACAGTGGGCAAAGTGGGCACATTTAAGGATGGAATGTCTATACCATTATGACATAATATATAAACTGTATTATTATATAGTACAACTAAGGAAGGTATTAGCCACTTTTGTCAAATGTTTTAGATCTTGACTCTTGGGATCTCACTACTCACTAGTTTGCTGGTGATTGTATACAGTAAATGAGTTATGGAGCCAAATCTCGTGTGAAGGCCCTGTGCCACACCCATCTGCTCAGGTGTCCTAATGGCAGCAGATTCCTACCTGTTAGTTGATTTTCATGACTTATGAAGTGTGTTAAGACCTCCAAAATGTCCCGGTTGCTGGAAAAAAGCATCACACTGCGATGTCACTCAACAGTGACATAATGTATAACTATATTATTATGCATAACATAATAATATATAATAATAATATGCAGGAAGTTATTAGCCACTTTTTTTTAAAAATAATCAAAAATTTTTACAATCTTGAGATGGTTTGGTGGCAATCGTATAAATTCCCTAGGAGGAGTTTGTGCATTTTGCACAAAACTTTCTGTTGAGTAGAGCCCTGCATAACGAAAGCAGTTCAGCTCAATCAGATCAAAATGTGTGTAACCTTTTACATGTGTACAGTACATGCAAGTGTGTATGAGCTATGCAGAAAAGTAGCCTGATTCCAACCTGTGTGCTGATTTTCATGATTTTTGAGCATGTTAAACCCCCCCTAAAAGCCCCAGATTATTAAAAAACATTATCTTTAGAAGAACAAAAGGGCCCTTTTCACACTATGATGTCATAGTTCATGGGCCCTAAATATGGTTACATTCTTTGAGAATGTTTAGTGAACTAACCAATATCAAAGCTCAAACTTCAATCCTTTAATGTGAACTGTTTAGATTTAAATATTTACAGATTAAATTTAAGATTTAAGGATTTACAGTTTAAATTTTACAGATTCACAAGCATTTATTTTCATACCTTTATTATTTTTTTATGAGGATATTTTTGATTACCTTTATTTTATAATCAATTTATTTATTGCTCCAATTATGTAGTAGTGTTACTCCTTATAGGTTTTAAGGTAAGAATTAAGATATTACAATTTTCATTTAACTTTAACTACAAGCAAACTAATGTAAGTTTAAATAACCATTTTGGAAAAGAGTAATTTTCCCCAAGATGCATTGGAGACATAGCTACAATGGTGTGTGTGTGTGTGTGTGTGTGTGTGTGTGTGTGTGTGTGTGTGTGTGTGTGTGTGTGTGTGTGTGTGTGTGTGTTTCAAGTAATACCATATTTCAGAACATTTGTTCTGAAAGCCAGGGTATGACTCAGCATGGTGAGATCACCACGCTGAACATATCTCTGAAATAAAATTAAATGATCTTAACACTGCATTGGTTTTGGAAACCTGGGCCTTGGTCTTTAAATCATGACACAGTGTGTGTGACTAAGGTGTGAGGGTCGGGCTCAGGCCCAGACAGCGCTGAGTGCTGTGCCTCACTGAGGTGGTGGGCTGCTGCTCTGTGCTTAGCATTAGGAAAGCGATGTAATACTTTAATTACAGCCCTTTATCACTCACTCCGCAGTTCTCATATTTCCCTCCCCTCAAACATGTAGCAGCTCGCTTACAGCTGCAGCCACAGCATCTTCCAGCAAAACACACACATACACACACACACACACAGACACAGTCAGGCTAGAGACCCCTAGTGAATTTTATTGTAAAGCCAAATCATACAAAATCTGAGAAAAAAGTTTCCTCAGACTCAGAGTACAGAGGCAAAAATATCTATAAATGTATCGTGTATTGTCTTTATACAAATAAAATGAATACAGCTTTCTGTACAACATACCAATTTTTCTTGCATTTCTGTAAATGCTGAACTATGAGAGGAATTACTAATATGATCAAGTGATCTTAATATACAGTACATATAATAATACGAATATGAATAAGTGTTCCTTTCTTATACTCTTATGCTTCTAAACACACAGAGATGAGGCTTACAGTAGTCTTTGTGGTAGTGCTCCTCCATTTAAACTGCTGCAGCTTTGTTCCTGCAATGATTAGTGATGCTAATCTAGGTGCTGAAAGTTGGTCCTGATGGCCCACTCCTGTCCCTGCTAACTGAAGACGAGCAAAAGGCTTCATGAAAAAGAACTGCATCGGGCTGTCTGTACTTAAAAAGAGATGTTACTGTAAAGTGCCTCTGATGTAATTATTTCCAAAGAAATAATCCCAAGAGAAGATATTCCACAGAAATACTGTATGTGAGCAGAAAAACTGTGATTGATGCTTGGATTGTGTTGTTTTACTTCTATCACTGAGTTAATGAGTTTGAGAAGCTGTACTTTATTGAGTGCCAGACAACACGGTGTTCTCATATTGTAGTATACTGGCACTTCACAGCTTCACAGAGTTGGGGTGGGGGCAGACAAGTAATGATGGGGATATTCCACTATGTAATCCTTGCTTTGAGGAGTCTTCCTGTGAGGTATATGTCAGACTGAATCTTTGTGAATCTCTCTCTCTCTCTCTCTGAAGCTCTTCACTGCTTCTCCACCTCCTGGGTGGCACTGCCCTTCTCATTCAGGGAATTTCTTACTGGGAGTTTTCTCTTAATCTCCAAACGACCAGTTGGGTTCTTCCCACCATTTATTCAAACAGCCCTAAAGAAGAGAAGACAAAAGAAGGACGATAGCACCTTTATTTCTCTCTCTCTGTTTCCATGTCTCTCTTTCTCATTGTCTCTCTCCATAACTTGGCTTCTAGGGTACATGAGAATTGGCACGACATATGCAGAACAATAAAAGCATTGTTTCTGTGCTTCTCTATATTAATACAGAGTTTTCAGCCATGTTATCTTTGCTGAAGGTTTGGCCCTCTACCAGAAAAAAAAAATACCCAGTGGGAAAATCTCACACTCTTGTTCTGCTTTTCCCTCTGGTTCATCACTCATCTGTGTTAATGATACTGACCTGTATACGTACTTCATAATATACCCAGTCTGATATACTACACTGCCTGGCCAAAAACAAAAAAACACCTGGATTTAGGCAAATTGTAATCACTCCAGTGATTAATATCGTTCAGCTGGCAATAAGTTATTTAACCCTAACTGATGCAGTGAGTAGCATCTCATTTTATAAACACCTATGTCAGGTGACATATTCTGTGATCATGGGAAAGATGTTACTCTGCTTCAGAAGAGTTAAACTATTGTTCTGCATCAAGAAAGAACTAAACAACTAATGAGATTTTTTAAACTGCTAAAACTGGGTTAAGAACTGTAAAATGCATTATTAAAACCTGGAATGATAACGGTGAACCATCTTCTGGAAAGAAATGTAGTTGGAAAAACATCCTGAATGTGCGTAGTGAGAAATCACTTAAATCAAACTGTAATAAAATATAATAAAAAAACTCATGGCTTTGTTCAATAATAAAAGTAAGAGCATATCCACGTGCGAAGAGAACTTAATTGACTGGGACTAAACAGCTGTGTAGCCTTAAGAAAACCACTTAACAGTGAGGCTAATCGGAAGAAAGGCTTCCAGATTTACCCTGTTCCAGAGTGATTAGTGTATCAGGGTAAGAAGAGCAGTGTATGAAGTGATGTACTCATCAGATCTAGTGTTTACTGTGTTATGATCTGGAGTTTTTCCTTTTGGTCATTTCTAGGTTCAGCAACGTTGCCCAAAAAATGAGGTCAGCTGATTACCTAAATATACTGAATGACCAGGTTTTTCCATCAATGGATTTTTTTTCCTGATGGCACGGGCATCTTCCAAGATCACAATCGCAGGATTCATCGGACTAAAATTGGGAGAATAAGACATAATTTTCATGCATGAATTGGCCACCAGAGTCCAGAACTCTACCCCTTTGTGAATCTTTGGGATGTGCTGGAGAAGACTTTACGAGCTGTCCGACTCTCCTATG